>JABUQX010007230.1:2500-27500 GCA_015478945.1 Trachelipus rathkii | reverse complement strand
TAAATTAATTAAAATATATATTATATATATTATATATATATATATATTAATATATAATATATAATATATATTATAATAATATATAATATATAATATATAATAATTATAATTATTTTAAAAGAGAACAAGCAATTCTTCTATAGATTATCTAACTTAAATTTAATATTTAGAAAACTTATTTTATTAAGAGATATTTTATATTAACTATAATATTCTAAGATCTAAGTTGACGGAAAAATTATAATTCTTAGAAAGATTATAAGCAAAATGTAAAGGCAGTTATCAATACGTATATGTTTAATAAATTTTATCAATATAAATTAACTTGACAGGAAATGAATTTATAATTGTCTGAAAATTAATATATTGAAGGAAGAAAACAAGCATTTTTATAATTATTGAGTGACATTTATAATATTTTATATACGAAAAAGAATTATAATTTGAATTTAATTTCCATTTCTTATTAACATATTTTTATCTCTTTACCTTGAATGGTAATTATTCTAATAGTCATTCAATCTAAAAAGATAGGTACTGGCATAGAACTATAGAGTACTTGTTTACTATTATTAGTTTCATCTTTTCTTACGTAATTATCTATTATTCTCCATTGAATAACTTTGTTTCATATTATCTTACGGTCGATCTACTGAAGCTCTAACAATAAATATAAATGATGATACGTTGCAATCCAGAAAGTTTTCATATAAAATTTCTATTTTAATATAATCTTTCATTGAAAACTTGCAGAGAGAACATATTATCACTGTACTAAACGTACATTATATTTATTAATATATATATCTCTAAATAGTTATTTTCTATGTCTCCTTCTATGTGTTTTATAATGCAACATTTGTCTCTCTTTATATCGTGAGTTCTCAAAACACGAGTGTTTCTAAAACCATGGTTTTTTAAACTCAAAATGGTTTAAACATTCCACGTATACTGATGAATATTGGAGAAACAAATACTCAAACTAAGAGCAAATACTTAACGGATTAGAATGGGTTGATTTAAGAAGTAGATGTTACTGGAATTATGGATTTATATCACATAAGTTATCCGGTCTCAGCACTAGTGATAATTTAGACAGTGAATTTGACAAATAACAAAAATTTTCACGGAAGAACGAATTTGTCTTCTTCTCACCTACTCTATTCTTTATATATTATATATTATAATGTATAGATAATATATTAATATTAAATATTTAATAATAAATAATATTTAATTATATATATATATTAATAGTAATATTAATTATTAATATATATAATTATATTTATTCTTATTTAATAATATATATTAAATATAAATTATTATTTAAATTAATATATATATTATAATTAATTGTTATTAAATATATATTATATATATATAATAATATAATAATTTAATTATATATATATATATATATATATAAATTATTAATATATATATATATATATATATATATAGTATATATATTTATATAGATTAATTAATTAACTAATATTAAATAGAAAATTATAATGATAATATAATTATTATATATATACATAATTAAAAAAGTTTAATAATATTAATATATATGATATATATAAATTTAGATAATATATATATAATTATTATATATATATAATTATAATTATAATTATTTATATATATATATATATTATAGATATATTATATTTATATATATATATATGTTGATATAATTAATTATATAAATATATATAATATATTATATATATATATTATATAATTATATATGAATATACTAATAATATTAAGTATAGTAAATATATAACTATATATATTAAGAATAATAGGATGATTAAGGATGATAGTATCTATAAATATGAGTTATATTATGAGAGATTAGATAAAGAATAGTTCAAGTATGTGATGTATGGTTATAATAATAGTGATAGCTAAATATATTGGTAGTGTGACTGTAAACCACTAGAATTTTTATTTATAAATATTTGAGTAATATTGCAAGTGATACAAATTGTAATAGCTCAATATTGTGATATCTAATGAGAAAGTTATATAAATTCGTTGAACCTAGAATTTGTCCTATGTATAGATGTATTTAAATATTATGATTAGTATTTTAAATTATTGTATGTTATATTATTAATATATATATATATTTATATATACGATTATACACTCTTCCTTTATAAAATTGATGTGATAATTTAATCAAGTAATTATTTTGTACTATAATATTTTATTTTTAGCTCTCTCTCCTTCTCTCTTACTCATGCTACTATTTACATATATAATATTCACTTTACTCATCTCTTCTATCTTCATCTCTATTCCTCCTCATACTCTCTCACTATCTATCTAGTCACTTCTATTCACTGAATCAGTATTGATAATATAGCTATAACGTTAGTCATTGATGATAATTAAGTCTTTCCTAATTTATAATATATAAGATTTAAGTTTTATTCGCTTTATGTGAGAACCTACATATCACATAAGCGAAACAATAATAAACGTGGGATCGGCGTGGATCTGCACATTTCTATATAGGTAACTAAACACAAAAAGTCTCTTGCGATATAAAACAATCTGCATATGAGTTAATTATTATTAAATGTTCTGAATTAATAATTTGAGGAGGATTATTTAAAGTTCGTTGTAAGATTGGGTTAGAATGCATTATAACCATACTAGAATTTACTGTCAACTCGAGGAATTCAAACTATCTCAATAGACTATTGATTTCCTTTATTCTTCCTTCTTGATACACACTTTCTTAGATAATCTCATTATGTGAATTTTGACGTTTATTTTTCTCGAAAGTAAAACCCTTGAGAAGTACAACTATTTTATACTTAAGTCTTTAATACCTTTCAGGATACTATCTCACTCATTAACTCCATCTAATGATAGTTTGGTTATACAATATTACATACAAATGGTAACGTAAGTCGATACTACCTGCTATTAACAGCTATTGTAGATCTTGCATCGCACAGTCTCATAATCAAAATCTGCATAAAATATTAGTGGAAATGCAAAGACCGGGGTTATATACCCTTCGGGTATTACCTTCACTTGGATCCTACATCTTTTCAACACCTTATCAGATACCAGTCACAACTCCTTCCGCTTGTAAGTATTTACGCATACAGCTGACACGCACAAACTAAAGATAAATACTCGCTTCAAGGTGAAATAAATATTTACTCTCCAAACACTGTTACTCTGAGTTGTATGAATAGAACCAATACACACAAAAAGTGGCAGCAAATACATATAAAGGAGTGTGAGGAGTGAGCTTAGAAGAAGAGGGATAGTGAGACTGACGGAGACAGATAACTACTTCGTAGAAATACTATTTTTCAGTTCTTCGGGAATATCAAGGACCGCGCAATGTCATAGAAAGGAGATAGGCACAGAAATATTCTCACGAGAAAGAAGATCGAAGAGTTTGCGAATATCTTCAAGGGCTGTCTCAATATTCGTCAAATCACCGTCTTTGACTGGATCTCTTCTCATACATATATCATCACCTCTGATTTAATTATCATAAGTCACGCCTCATAACATGGTTTTGCTTCCGGGTCGCTTCATATCAATTTTCAATAATTCAATGGATAATACTATAGTAAAATGTCAAACTAACATTCACATAAACTGAGGAAGGAAACATAATAGGTAGTTATTATATATTATATATATTATTTATTTATATTTTATTTATTTACTAAATAAGTATAACCGTGATTTATTATAATTCACATTTCTCTTTTTATTATAACTATTGCATATTCCGTGGACACTATCCATATTAATAAGTTTTAAGATTATATATTAGATACAATATAAACTTAAATGAGCACAGACATTGAGTTGGTAAGAAATAACTCAGTACAGTTAATTTCCCAGCCTCAAGTTCAGTTTACGTGACCTATTTCGTCGACACTATATATACTACTCATGATACTATATTGATAAAGCCGCTATTTATAAGATTAACAAAATATTTTAGACTAATATGTCATATCCATGTAGTCACTCACTCGGTTAAACTAGAGATAAGATATTACCATATTACATTATAGGTACTAATAATCGTAGAAATCAATTTTATACATATAACGTATACATGTACTTTTAATATATAAATACGATAGTAGCGATGGATAAATGAGGACAGAATCATTAGAATATATTAATAGAATAAATTGGTATTAATAGTATTAGCGATATCCAGAAGGAGTTTTAGAAGTTTTGTGATATTAATTAAAAATATATATAATTTGAATATAGATATAAATAAATATATATATATATATATATATATATATATATATTGATATATATAGAATATATATTATTATCATATATATATATAGATATAGATTACATAATATATATATATAGATTCTTATGATTAGTATTGTTTGTAAAAAATGAATTCGATTAATATAATATTATATGATTATAAGAATAATAAGAATAATGGTATTTCAAAAGATATTTTTTTATTATTTTTTCCTTTCATGTATATATGTATTGATTGAGCTATTTACCTTATACCGTTTACCGTGAGGAAATATCATAGAAAACAAAAATATGAGCATCACTGTTGTAACTAAGAATAATTTATCTATATTTTACACATTCTTTTATTAAACATAAATTTGCCTTATATATTATAATTTGATTTTTAATTATTAATTTAATATACTTAAGTATTAATTAATTTTTATTGTTATACGATTGTTTTATAATGTTAATTACTTATTGATAAAGTGTATATTTTAGATTAGATTATACTTATTTGCGTATTTTAATTCGTACATAAAATGATTTCTCCAATTCCTCTCTCTACTCTATGATATCTGCTATCACCCGTACCCTCTATCTGCTTCCCCTGCATTCTATCCTCTCTCTTTACCCTATCGTTTATTCTCTGCTCTCTCTTATACTTCGACTCAGAATGAAAGCATTAACTGTTTCAAGTTAGTCAGGTCAGCGAGAAAAAATTAATATGTATATTAAAGAATAATTATAGATTAGTTTGCCATGTAACAACATTAACTTGATTAAAATATATATATTCTATGTCCCAGTTAATATGAATTATAAAAGATCCTAAAAAACTAAATGACTGAATTTTAAGCAATTATAACCTTACAATTAATATAGATAACAATAAACAAAGAGGTATTATATATTATTAGTTAGTGCTTGATAGAGTTCATACATAGGCTCAAATAATTGTTTAATCTTTAAACAATAGTCTCTTAACAACAATAATTGAACTTCCTGTTTTGATTATGTACAGAGAACTAGAAAGCGAGAGCTTCACTACGAGAGGAGAGAAGACTCGATATCCCATCCACGATGACACTCTGTTATCGATCTACCTTTAGATATCGGCCACTATCAACTTGTAATAAACGAAGCAGGCTATTCATCACAGAAGAGAGGCTCAATACTGGTCAGTGGCGTACCACTCGACAAAGGGCATACATAAGACTCTCTATTTACATTCAATGAAGACCTGGCCAGTCGGCAGCAGGAAGATTTAGAATGAAAGAGTACGTCACTCTCTGTGAACTATAAAGAACTTCTTTGAACCTTCTTTCGCTCTACAACAGCCATGTAACCGGGGGCACACTCCATCGCACATAACGTGCTAATGCGCAAGTTCATGCTAAATTTTAGGCACGTAAAAGGGATCAGAACAGATCAAAGATGAATCCTGGACACTCAATATGTCGAACGATTTCAGCCTTCTTACTAAAACAATAGCTTCATTTTCGCAGGAGTTATATAGGAGTTACCACTCAGACACAAACATTGATTAGGGTTCTAGTAACGTAACCCTGAGGAAAAGAGGAGGATGCGGATACGTTATTGAGAGATTTGCACCGTTAAGGAACTAAGCTTGTCATATTTTACAAATCTAAAGATATTACTCACTTGGAAGAAATGGAACACCCGGTAGGAGGCGGGGCGAAGGATTGACAGCAAAGATCGAAGACGTTCGCACCTTAGAAAAAAATTACGTCAATATACTTCAAGCATATACATATGCAAGATTCGTTGAACTGCTTGACGTCTGAAAGGCTATGTTCTCTCCCTATAGATATAACTTTAAAAAATGGGTCAAATTTTTTATTTAAGGCGGTTAAAACATACAAAGGGTCTACCAGCATCAGTTTAATGTGGCTATTTCCGTGTTTCTCAAGTCTGGTACAATAAAAAATATTGTCAAATGATTCAGATCACAGGTAATCGAAATTTTTTATATGAACTACATAGCGTCTACTTGATTAGATCAGAAGAGGACAAGTTCATCAGTTTTATATAACTTTTTTAATATAGTTACAAAAATTAATTTTTTATTTTGATGCGAAAGCATATGTCTTTCTTTATAATTATGGTTATTTACTAACTTTTTTATTGCTATTATTGCAATAGGTGCAGACATTTAGTCCTTTTCTCTCTCTCTCTCAGCTCTCTTTCTCTCGATCTCACACTCTGCTTAATTTCCAAGCTCCTAGTCTTGCAGTCTCTATCATGGCACTTCGTTGACACTTATTACTTTCTCCTCTCTCTCCTCTCTCCCTCTCTCACCTCATTTTTTATTTAGTTGGATAATGTTTTAGTTCAATAATGACTAGGAAACTTCAGCAAAATCGCAAATCGGTGGAGATGAAAATTAATTTTTAAGTTAAACAGTTTTGAGGATTATCCACAGGCTGCAACGTCTTCTTTTGTTGAAGCTCGTACGTGAGTTATACCGTCGACATCAACATTGGTATTACATTAATCCTTACAGACATATCGCCTAACATGTCATGGACTCTACAACTTCACTTAAGATGAAATAATACCATATTTGGTCTTTAAGTCTCTTTGGTGTAATATATAGAAGAAAAGATTCAATTCATGCAATATTGAGTTAGTCTACAATCGAATCTAGGTGAGCCAAACAAAACTTGATACATTACTGCTCCGTTTAAATACGAGTTCGGAATAGGATCACCTTTAGACGGTAAACGAAATACAGTAAACACTAGTTAGTAATTTGGTATACGTAGCGAGATATCAAAAGAACTGGTCACACGACATCACACTCACACAATACGCACTGTGATTGTGGAGGTATAATACATATCATAGAATGATAAGATATATTAAAGTCTACCTTAACTAACTAGTACCAGACACATAAGTAACCTGCTATAGAATAGAAGGATATGAATGATTATATAAAGATAACTCTACAATAATAACCTGCCTCTACAACGAATTGGGACATTTAGATATAGATATATTATAAATAGTATATATATATAAATAATATAATTATAATTATATATATATTATATAATATATTAATAATATATAAAATATAAATAATTATTATATATATATATATAATATATAAATAAATAGATAATTATATATATTATATATATAAATATTAATATTTAGCATTATAATATATTAATATAAATAATATTATATACTATATATATATATATATTATATTATATATTATAATATATTTAATTATATAATAGCTAAATAATATATCAAATTATATATATATGAATAAATATATAAATATATATACTATACTATAAATATATATATATATATATATAGTATATAATATAATATATATAAATACTAAATATATATATGATATATATATATGAAATAACAAAACTATTGACTTTGGAAGATATTGAAGCGAATCAATTCATTTCAGAGGTAGTATGTAAGATATGTATAAATACAATTGGAAAAACGCTCTGCATACAGTCACTGTAGTATCTTCATATATCAAAGCTGTATTCAATCCTTAGGTGAATCATTACTTTGTCTTAAAAAAGAGAATATCATAGGTCATTAATATTTATTCTGACGAGTATTCATCAAACGAATTGTGTAATTTGACTGGTTGTACTAGATGGGGTCATTCGTCAAACACAGGGTGTGGTTATGCCTCGCCTTCGTGCAAAATGGCTTCCTTAAAGCGGACTGTCATTATCACGCTCGAGTGGTGAGATGCTGTTACACGTCCTGGATCATGTTATTTATGCCTTATCACAGATTGGGCGAAAACTCTCCTCATGTAGAATTAGATAATATGATTCCTTCACGGATTGAATTCCTCAATAGTATGAATATATTCGACATGCTAGAATCTGGACATTTCTGGTCATCGTGAGTTCGAATAACAAGAACAATAATGACTTTAGTAGTATAGATCGTAACAGAGTCAGTTGAGATGTGATGATATTTCTATGCAGTATTAAGATTGTTAAGAATATTTATTGTTTATTTAAAATTAGTTATTTAAAGTTGCTACGCTTTTAGGAGCGCGAAGTGTTAATGTATCTATTGTATTAAATTAATTGATATAAAAATCTCATATAATATAGTTAATATATGTAACATAACCCTCAAGTAAAGCATTTTTTTAAACTTTATTATTTAAATATGTTGTACAATATTTAATTGTATTGAAGATGGTTAAATTTCAGGAAATAGATGAAGTTAAAATAAAAATAAAAAATGTAGCTAATACATTTGTATATAATAAATATTATTTATTATATTTACAAATTCCGTGCTAATCAAAAAAATTTATTGATGAATAATAACACAGCATTAACATCTGATATTTCAGCTAAATAAATATTATTAATTTATTAATTTTGTTATTTGACGGGATGGCTTTCATCGAAAATTCTCATGTTAGTTCGAGAATCTAATGTCAGTAGTTTCAAATAAGTACTATATACATATATTAGCGTTAGTTATTATTATTGTATTCATAAGTTATATTAATAGTAATTCTATAATATTTCACTAAATTCATTCTGGGTTGAAGTCTAGGGCTTTTCGACTCCTCTCTCTCTCTCTCTCCTCTGGGTACTCTCTCTCTCTCTCTCTCGGGGTGGGGCCGGGGTCTTCGGCTCCGGTCGGTCCCTCTCGTCGCCGCGTCTCCTCTCCTCTCTACGACTCATGATGAAAGAAGTTAAACACACAGGTTGCAGTTTCTAACCAGAGCAAGAGAGTGTAGATTACGTTACTTAGTGAAATTAATTAATACGTTCTAGGATAATGGAAGTATGATATGACATGTTAGATTAATATTATAATGAATAAGTAATTTTATAATATTATACATAATAATCACATAAAAGCTGTTTTTACACTTTAATTCTCTATTATAAAGAGATAGTATATAATAAAGTGTCTCATAAAAACTATGTTTGCATCAGATGGTCCCTATAAACATACAATATCGAAGAATACTTCAATTTATAAAAGTAAGCTTATATATAATCAACTGTTAGATTAAATTATAATAGGAGCGTATCACAACGTATTATAACGACCCTAGTTTATGAAAGAGACGTAATATAAGGAAATTATTTGGGCATTATTAATAATCAATCTAGCTAGTAATGGACGGGGAAACGAGGAAAGCACTTAGAGAAAGATATTATTTCGTCAAAAAATAATTTTATAGCTTACTACAGTTAACTACGAAAGAAAAACATAAACTGCTCAACCGGGGATCAGAAGTAAGTATGACAGAGATAAATAAATAAATAATAAATCTACAACAACTTATACTGTCACATACAGATTGCCTCTCCTCTACTTATATATTATATATTATATATATATAATAATAATAATATAAATAATATATATATAAATAATATATTATATTAAAATATAATATAATAAATATATAATATAAATATATAATAATATTAAAATAATATATAATATATATATATATTATAGAATAATAAAATAAATATACTAACTTTAAATAAATATAAAAACAATAGATATATAAAATACTATATTATAATAGAAATATAATTATTATGATTATAATATAATATATAAATATAAACTATATATCTATTATATTCTATACGATATTTATATATATATATATATATAAGATCTAACTAAAAATATTATCTATATAAAATATTATATACTAAGATAAAAGAATAAAATTACAATAATATAATAAATCAATAAGAAAAAAATACATACACACACATTTACGTATGTCAATAATAATACCATATATATATATTAATGCGCGAAATAAATAAAGGGCTTTCGTATTTTACTTTCCGTGGTAATGTAATAATTGGTCACAACATAAAATATTTGTCTGCGTGCCATATTATATATATTTATGTAGATTTCTTCTGAGATGGTCAGTGTATACGTGACTTTACAAGTTAGTCGATCAGTTATATTTAGATTGATAACTTTTACTTATAGATAAGGTTATTATTTTAATATACTGTCAGTCTACTATAAGTTTATCCTGAGAATACGTTTTGCAATTCAATTCAAATAGTATAATTATTGATTATCTAATTAATATTATTTATGTTAACTTATTATTATTATTATTATTATTATTTTATTCTATTATATATTACATTTTATTATTCATGTCATTAATCATTCTCATATTAAAAATCTATATATATTATAATATTATTATTTTCACTAATGAATTATTATATGTATTTTCATTATTATTAATTACATATTAAATTACTTATGTTTTCATTATGTACTAGGTATCGTTATTGATTATTATTATTGTTATCAGTTATTACTTTATAATTATATATTGTTATTAATATTATTATTATTATTATTATTATTATTTATCAATATACTATATATTGATATTATTATTACTATTACTTAATTATTATTCATTATATATTTAATCATTAATTAATAATTTATTATGAATCTGCATTTATATTTATGGTAATTAATATTATTATTATCTATTAATATTTAATTCAATATATTTATTTCTTTGTATTCATTTTTTATTATTAATTATTAATTATTATTTTAATTAATTAATAATATATCATCATTAAATATGGTTATTAGGACGTTACGAGGATGACGGGGCCTAACGCCCGGCCAGGTTCACACGCACACGTGCGAAAAATAAGGCTAACAGGAGGTTTTACATGATGCGTGAGGTATAACACCAATAGTAATCATTTATGCAACGACATAAATTACTAGAGGTTACAATCACAAAATAATCAAAATATATATTTAATTCCATTACTAAATAGTAAATATCTTTGTTTCACTACTAAATTGATGCCAACTCAGTAAATAAACATATATAAATCATAAAAACAGATTACTAAATATATAAATTATTTTATGTATTATACTAATTGATTTCAAATTAAAATTGAAGGTAAAATTAATATTTTTCGGGTGAGTGTTTATAAACATAAATATTACGAGAATATTAGATATCCCCTAAACGAATTCGAAAGAAATACAGATATAATTAGTTAAGACCATATTTATGTTTGGATATTTATATATAAAAGATAAAATATTTCAACAATGCTCATAAGAATAGTGAATTTTTATTAAGTTTTAAGTTCTATGTATTTATATGATATTAATATAGTACTATAAATAAGCTATATATCCTAGTAAACTATTAAAACTATAAAGTAGAGCATGTATTAAATGATAACAATATAAATAAATAAACTAGAATATTAATATGTATCCTAATAGTATATACATATAACAAAGAATTAATTACTAAATAATAAGGTATATAATATTAATTATATATAATAATAATATAATAATAATTAAAATTATATATTCTAGTAATTATCATTACACTTAATAATAAACATTAATACAAGTTAATTTAATAAAAGAGGAACTTTAAGAGGACTGGCAAATGGGTAAATTAAATAAAAGTAAAGAAAAAAATGAAGAAATAAAATTTTATACAGACACATAGACATAAAACACACGAGTGAGGCTGATCTTATTCTAATACATATTTCATAAAAATATTTTACCAAAGATAAGTTTACATATTCGAGACTTGTATTTCGCAGCTCTCTTCTTCAAAGATACTAACCCTAAATGAATAAATAATTTTGCAGATTTAAAAAGAATTAAAAATAAAAGACACTAAATCATGAAAACATTTTACCAGTGTTATATACAAAGTAAAAGAACAAAAAGCGCGCAACAATAAAAATGATTTCTACTAACTTCTTAATCGCATGTTACTGGTGTTCCATTTAGACTTATTACATATTATATTTCTCTGCGCGAAATGAATATTTTTTTCTAAAAATTCAATAACTGGCTGGCTCTTTTCTCTCTCCTTATTAGGCACAAGTATCTTCCACACATATAGCAAAATTGCCAAGGCCTATATGCCAAAGTTAAGATATTCATCCCTTTTAATCATGTGTTTACTAGTTTTGACGTTTACTAGTACTGTTATACCAATGTTCCTATTCATTCACTTTTGGAATTCATTTTGTCACATTTTTTGTTACGCAATCATATGGTCACATATACCATACATGACAAATTCTATTAAATTGTTTTAAAATTTTAATATTTTCTCTAAAATGTATATTTTTCTATTTTCAATTATAATTTTTATTAGAAAATAATTTGGTGCAGTATGGTACAGATGAAGGTTGAGTCCTATCTGCAAAAAATTAATATATAATATGGAATAATCTTCAAATGATTCATACATAGTAACTTGTATACCTATCTAACACGGCTACACTATATTATTAAAAAATACTGATCGTAATAAATAATCTAAAGTACTGAGTATATCAAAAGAATAAAGATTTTTGATGTTTAAATTGACTGTAAACGTTTCATGATTAAATAATTAACAAATTAAGTAATCTTACTCTAATATCATTTACTAACGTAATTATTACATTTTTGAATCGATTTTGATTAAAAATTTATTAATTTAACAACCATCTATTCAACGTTTACTCAATTCTAATTACAATCGAGCAATTTTTCATTTTTATATTTTAATAGAATGTCTGCAACTATTTTTATACGCGTCAACACTATTAACCGAAACACCACATACTAACCAAGTTGCTTATCCATGTTTCTTCCGCTCCTCATCCCTGCTCATAATCACCAGTTAACCCCATATAAATAATATATATTTTATATTTTTTTTTTTAGATATTTTTCAAAATACTGTGATTCCTGAAGAATTATACTAGACACTTCGCTTATAAATCACATTTATGAACTCTTAGTAAAGAAGCCTAATACTAATATTTTTATATATTATTACTAATTAAGTGCAAATCAGTCTAATATCTAAGTTATTTAGGAGTTGAAGGAACTAAATACTACATAATTATGAAAATATTTAATATAGTCATCAATTATATATCTTATTCTCACACTCAACTTCTAGAAATTCAAAGTTATTAGATTGCTTAATCGATCTTTATATTGATATAAAATTGATTTATTTATTTAAGTTATTCACATCACTATCAAAATTCATAATTAACAAAATCATTAAATTTAACAATAATATTCTATTGGTAATAGTGGACTGAGTGGAATGTTATAATTATACAGATTCCTTGTATTCTCATGTGCGAACTCTATTATATTATGGTGAATATTTAAAAAGACATCTCAGAGTTTAAGATTTTAAGATCAACTAATAAATTGTGTGAAAGTTTTAAATAAGAGAGGAAGATTGAAGTTAATGACCAAGTATAGTTATTATATTAGGCATATTATGTATTAACTCAAAATGAATTCAATTATGATCTGTCAATTATATGAGGATTAAGCGAGTAGCAAATATTTATTTATTTAAATATCTATAATTGAAAAAAATACTGTTAATAAAGGGACATTAAATGAATTAAAATTTATTCTGACTTTACTTTCAGTTTTTTATTCCTATTCATTTTTTAACAAATTTGGAGATTTTTTATAAATAATAAATGATGTATAAAAAATTACTAGAAGACTACTAGTATCATGATAATTAATTACTCATATATCTTAAGATAAATAACACAGAAGTTGAATAGAATAATTATATTGTCGACCATTTATTGTTCTTCTTATTGTATATAATTTTTACTATTTTATTATTTTTTAGTATTTACTAAATATTATATGTTTAAATATAAATTTAATTATGTGCAATGCGTGACCTCATCCTATGAGACTTGTACGTTTAGTATTTAGGACATCTTAGAATATACTAATATTTTGTTTTAAAAGAATTTGAAAGTTGAGAATCACTTGAATTTTGATAATCTTAATGAGTCCAGTTTTTAATGGATTTTAAAATTAACGTTGAGAAAGTATAATCATTATTTTATATCATATATAATATATATTATAATATAATAGATAAAATATATACTATATATATATTAATATGATATATATAATATATATTAATATAATATAATATATATTAATAATATAATAAAATATATATATATAATATATATTTCTATGATAATAAATATTATGATATTAAAAATTAATAATAATATATCATATAAAAATCTATCATATTATTTGTATTGTTACATTATATATATATATATTTATGAATAGTAAGGATATATATTCCATAGATAATATAAGTGAATAGAATAATAATATGTAGAGGTAAAAGTTATATGAAATAATATTATATAATAAAATATATTATATATATATATTATATATAATTTAATATATATATAATATAATATATTAATAAAATAATATTTAATATAAATATCTTGATAAGGGCCATAAGTGTACAACAATTTAATATTTTTTAGTAATATTATTAAAGAAAAAATTTAATTTTCTAAAAATATTGAATGTTATTTGAACAAGTTATGTTAAAAATTTCAATTATGAAAGCATTCCTTATTCTTATATTATAAATTAAAATTATTAAATATTGAATTATATATTTTTAATTCAATTTATATGAAGTCTTTTTAATTAAAACTTTCAGATATATTGTTTTTATGACTATCTAATATATACTAATTTTAAATGCTAAACACTTTCAGTAGCCCCAGTGCTAATACTGGTTCCATTACACTGGAACTAACCGGGCAAAAATTCCAGCCCCGGTGGTCCCTATATTTGATTATTCAGTTATTGTATTTATTAATGTTATTTAAACATTCTTCTTCTTATTCTTCTTCTTCTGTATAATTTAAATACATTAATATTATATTAATAATTTTAATTTATCTTAATTTATTATTATTTAAATATTTAAATTATTATCCTATGATATAATTATATTGAGCGGTAATTTTAATTAAACATACTTCCATAATTTTATTTAATTTTCTAAATTCAAACGGTAGGAACAGAAACATTAGGATTTTTATTTATTTAAAATTATATAGTTATTATAATTATAATATATTTATTTATTATAATTATTAATTATTATTATTATATTATATATTAATTTTTATATAATATTTATTTATATTGACAATTATTAGATAATATTTTCGACTATAAATAATATCTATGAATTATTTATTAAATTATCTATTTAAATATCGGGAAAAATATGGTAATTCAAAACAATGAGTAAAATTCATTTTTTTTTCTATATATCAAATTTTGAATTTATACAAATGTTTGAAGGTTATTGTTTTTACCAGAACGTAATTAAAGCTGCATTATAGAATTAATTATATTTCTATTCTAAATATTTACCTATTGAGATAGCTCATGGGCTGGACGGACTAGTTTAGGATCTAATCGGAAAGATATGCTGAATCTTCAAAACGTTGAAGTTATAAACCAATTAAATAGTAATAAATTATCATTTCATAATTATTATTATATCATAAATTTATTTAAATTATAAGTTAAATAGTTAAAGTCTATATATTAATAAAGAGGACGTAGTAAAGTATATAAAAGATATGGAAGTAGTACGTAAGATGGAGAGAGAGAGGAGTGGAGATAGAGAGAATAGAGTAGAGAGAGAGTAAGTATCTAAAATTCTAGAGAAGACTTATATATTACACTCAGTTACATATACTATATTATGAAATGTGGTTTGTAACTCTGAATATGAAGAAAAATTGATTCAGGTTTTTACTTGCACTTTCACACTTATAAAAGAATAACAGGGGAAAAGATGTGAACTAAATGACCATATATAACAAAACACATTGAAATCACTGTCAAAATTTTGTGGATCCGAATACTGGAGCCCATACTCAAAATATAATGTGATAGTATATAGGGAACTTAATACTCGATAAATATACTTATATTATACATATATATATATATATATATATTAATAAATATATATTATATACTATTAATATATATTAATATTAAGTATTATATATATATATTTTAATATACCTATACAAATTATATAATACGATTATGTACACTAATTTTAATATAGCTAATAATAATATATAGTATATATAATATGTACTATTGAAGAATTGTCGGTAGGTGAATATAAAGAGATTATAAAATATAAATGAGATGCTATAAATGTGAGAAAGTTACATATATATATATATATATACTATAATATATATTAGTTTATAGTAATAGTTATTAATTAAAATATAATATAGTATAAGATGGTAAATATCTAGTAGCTATTTAAGTATGAGAATATTAGTAAGAGGATCTTATATATCTATATTAGTATATACTAAATCTAATATCTGTTATATTGATTTGCAGTTAGCTGATATTTAAAATGTTAAAAGTGAGAATATAATTGAAGGTTACTTATTAAAATTTATTAGTGTAATATATTTAAAATAAAACTTCATATATATTAAGGATATATATATATAATATTTAGATATTATAAATAGTAAGATATATTATAAGTATATTAGTAGACAACAGAACCAACGAGATATTATTAAACAACATATAGATATTAAACACTATTATTAAATGTGTGTAAATAATGGATTTTCAGTGAGTCACTCACAGTTGTCATAAATATAAGTAATTTAGCTGGAAGTATATTTAAATTTATATGAAAGTAATTTAATTATTAAAAAGTAAGGTTAAAATAATAAAAGACATACCAAAAGAAAGATTTTCATATACAAACTTTTTGAAGTTAGGTTAGAGAGAAATGGAAAAATTTCGATATAAAAAAGTTTAGATATCAAAGATTTGCTCCAGGCTCTATCTATAAGGATTCAGCGTGGGTTTAGGCAATAGTTCATACGAATAGTGATTGATAATATATAAAGTAATATAGCTATGAGAGAAAATATAAAAAGTCGGGGAACGGAAATAAGATCAATACTCACCTATTTTATATACTTATGATTTTCTTATTTTAGAGGATAGCATATATTGTATTGTTAGATCTGAGATTGAAGATAAATTGTGAGTAATTCATTAATCTAATCCTATCTAAAAAGAAATTCTAGGAATGCTTTTAAAATCTTGCAGAAAACAAAAGTTATAGAAATCGAACAAACTTTTGAAGATTGAAGTCCCACTTTTTTTAGGAGTACACAGTTGACCAGTTACTCATTAATTTTAGTAATTTCAAAATTTGTTGAATAAATATATATTACGCTGCTCATTAAGTTAAGACTTATAATTCTTATTTAATTAAACTTTAACACTGTTCTTAACTAATTTAGTTTTTTGAGCTAGTACATAACAAACCTTTATCACACTCATTTAATAGGTATTACATCTATCATATATTATGCTTATTATGTAAAATTAATATTACTAAATATTATCTAATAAAGTGCGAGGTATAATAGAAATCAGTTATTAAAAAATCAAGCAGAAATAGCCATCATAATTTATTCTTATAATGTACTTTCTTTTAGATTATAAATATATGTAAGGTGAAAGTCTAGTATATGAGGTTATAATACTCTTCAGTATAGAATATATTATTATATAGTATATAGTAATTCCAAACATTCAGTTAGTTATGCATTAAATTAATTAATATATATATTAATATATTTTGCAGATAAAGTTCCAGAGTTAAGGGGATAGCCCTATAATAATATAGAATTATATAATATATATATAATTAAATATATATATATATTATTATATATATCTATAATATATATTATATATATTATAATATATATAATAATATATATAATATAAATTTATATATCGCTGTAAATTAATTCAATTTAAAATTATTTATAGTTAGTGATCAGTAAATATAGACAATAATAATATATTCAAAACTAAGTCAAATATATAAAATATTTGGTTGCAAAGATAATGATCAGCAACAATGATTTTGACGTAATTTGCTGTGCTTATCAGTAATAAAATAAGAAAACTGGTAATGATCATTTTATACGATAATTGTCTTATGACTCTTTATTTAGTCCAAAAAAGGATAATTGAATAAATATAACAAAAAAACTAACTCAGGTTATTCTTCTATATCATGAGAAGATACCCATTACAAATGTTATTGCTAAACAAATTAATATTAATTATTTCAAATCTTATCATTTTCAATATCAAATTTATTTGTAATAGCGATAATGTAAAGTGCAATAAGAGATCGGTGTTAAGAGAGAGAGAGAGAGAGAGAGAGAGAGAGAGAGAGAGAGAGAGAGTTAAGAGAGAGAGAGAGAGAGAGGATAAGAAGGAAGATGAGACTTTCACCAGTCTCTCAAAAAGTGAACGTGTAGTTTCGTAGCTCCATTAAACATGAGGAAGGTTAGGAACGAAATATAAACTAAGTAAGGCTTAAATTAACAATTAATTGGATTAATTAGGGTGAAGTAAGTTATTCTGAATTGATTGTATTTGTGATGATTACCAATATTTCTACATGATAAAATGTTATATTTAGTGAGAGTCTAAGAGATGAATGATGATACCTCCAAAAATATTGAAATTATACTTATCATTATGGACATCATAGTTTTATTGAGAATTGGTCGAGGAGATGGAACTGATATACGTCAGAGGGGCCAAGCATTGAGGCACCTCATTTACGCTCATTGTAGAGGGTTGGTTATCAGGAGGGTTGGGGTGGACCGCACTCGATAGGAGTGATGAATTCCTGAACAATAGATTTATAGATAATTTAGGAAGACGCTCGTGTAACGCAATGTACAACAGTAGGTCAGCATCATGCTGGTCTCTCTCGCATTGTCGTTGTGTAGCACTTTCTCGATAAATCTCATATACTCTTTTTCATTCTGAGAATTTTTTTACAGATATTTGTTTATAGAGATCGAGAGTACCTACTAGCAGCGGCGACTTGCAATAGCCTCGTTTAATAATTTGGGAATTCACTTACTGAGAGGCCTTAGAGAGTGCTGACTATACTCTCTTTTATTAAAATTGAAGGAATAACAATTGCCACACTTGTACAGGGTTAAGAGGAAGAGATTGGTGGTAGATATTGCTGAATAGATAGGAAGAAGCTCACGATACAGGAGATGTTATTGTTGGATGTGAATTGGTGATACGCTAAAAGCAGCTGTTCAAGTGAGCGCAATTTGAGCAAAAACAACAACATGATACAACCCTATATACTTCATAACATCTTTAACTCATAGTGGTAAAGAGCACGACTCATTCATCATAGAGAGATTTAAAATAATGGATTTGTGAGTTGAATTTCAAAACGCGTGATATATAACATTTTATGATACAGACTGAGTTCGTAGATTGATATTGGAATATGTGTAGGAGTTAAAAGATATATAGATGGTTATATGAGAGAGGAGATAAAAGAACATTGACAACACAGAATGAGTGCATTACATATTGACAATAAAATCTCAGTGTTTTTGAAGTTGGCGATTAACGAGGAAAGAGAAAATGGAAATTGTGGCCAGTGATAAAGAAGAGAGATTTCCAGGAGGTATCATGCGGGAATAAATTGCATAAAAGGATGTCATCATATATATAGCGGAAAGGAGGATATGCAACAAGTTGATTTTAAGAGCTATCAATGGATGCATACATCACGAAATGTTTGAAGAAATATATTACACTGAGGAGAAAACGATACACAGAGTGGAAAGAGAACAGGAAAAGATACACAAGCGGAGCGACTTCTGGAGTACTATATATCTGTGGTGAGAGGAATTCATATTATCGGTTAATCATGTAGAATTAGAGAATCATGCAGAGAAAGGCCAAAGTGGGAGGACTGTTATAGATAAATCGTGATAATGATGATATAGCAAGTATACATCCATCGTTGAAAGATAATCTTGATTATCTAAGATTATTGCAGGAGAGGAGCACAATATTTAATAGAGATGTTATAATCGAGACAAATCAATATATGTGTGATTAGACTTGTAGTCATGGGATCATCCATTATTATCTCGGGGACATTCGTTAGACCTTAGTTTTTATTATATTTAGTAAAGATAGTTATGATATGTAGACGCTACTCACGCACGATAATGATCAAAGTAGAGAGCAGCGGTCTATAACATTACATGTTGCTAATAAAGGAGCATAAATGCAGGTTGAAGTATATTCTTGACGCGGAGATCACGAAAAGAAAACAATTTACCACAGTTGAGATAGGCACAACTAAGGGGGTCGACCAGGTGAACAACGTGAAGCTGGAATAGCTCAAGAAGTTGCTTTTGAAATTTAAATTAATAGTAAACAATGAATAATTTGTCATATGAGAAGATAATGCCGAGAGGTAAGAAGACAGTTTATGAAAAGCAGAGAGAAAATTTACCATAACAAGATGTTTATGATATGCTTTGGTTATGGAGAATAATATGAAATGTATTCGCAGGAGAGCAGCGAGTATAATACGAATTATTAATGCAGGAAAAGTATTTATATCTGAATAAGATAATAATAACATAGGCGAATGTTTAGACAAAGTATATATGAGTAGGGGAGAAGAAGGCATACGTATAAGCGGTGAAGAGTAGCTAAAGATAGATGAGTAAAAGTCTGTGAGATCAACCAAGAGAGCTGTAGAGAAAAATTGGAACAATAGGAACAAAGTATGATGGATAATAAGAATGGATGCTAATGCTGAAATTTGGTGAAGTTACAATTGTGAGGTGAGTTTGGAGTGAAGAGACTGCTATGGGGTGAGGGTGATAGTGATTGAGTAAGAGGAGGTAATATGAATTATAATATATCTAAGAGAGGAGATGATAGTTGACGTATACGGTAGAGAAGTAAGTAAAGAAAATAGCTGAGTGAGAGAAGGTGGTAGAATAATTTATGGAAATAGTACTAAGAGAAACGATATATGATAGCTAGAATAAATTAGGTAGTGGAAGAAATCTGGCCATATTATCTTTGATCGTT
This sequence comes from Trachelipus rathkii, assembly GCA_015478945.1. Classification (NCBI taxonomy): domain Eukaryota; kingdom Metazoa; phylum Arthropoda; class Malacostraca; order Isopoda; family Trachelipodidae; genus Trachelipus; species Trachelipus rathkii. Next base: position 6,302 of record JABUQX010007230.1, on the reverse strand, counting down.
TAGGTTAATCAGCATTATTGCACTAAATCTAAAAAGAAAAAACGAATGGAATTATATAACTATATTGATAATATTATGATATAATGAGTAGTCTGAGATATTATTAATAAAATAGTAAGATTTCACAATACTAAATACAACAGTAAAATAGGTGAGTGTAGGTTGAATCAAACTAAGAGGTATATAATATATATATATAATATATATATATATATATATATACTAAGTGAGTTTTAGATAATTACAAGTAAGCATAGGATGAACTAGGTCAGACGTGTGCTATTCTATGATTTGAAGCACCGCGTTGTGACGCTGGGGCAGGATTAAGTGGCTATTTCCAGCAATTTGTTTCTGTGATTCTATTTTTGTGTTATATACATGCAAAAATAGTGTTCTCCTTAAATCAGTATTATAGAAACTAATTTATGACACATGGACGAAGAACTGCAGCGATGTGAACGGTCCAGGACAAAACTTGCTTCCGATTATTGCATATTTCATTTAAAAACTCAGTGTTCATTTACGTCTTGTAATTAAACTATAAATTTATTATTATTTCATGCTAGTATAACGGACGCGAATTTTGTGTTGTTGTGTGGGAAGGATGATAAGAGCTGAAAACTCGGTAAATAGCGTATCTGAGGGTTAGTGTAAGCCTTACAAGAAAGTGGCCTACGCCATGGAAGTGCTTGGATGACCTGAATCCGTTTATAATTGGATCGAGGTAAGTAAGCAATTGGTCAGAGTTCTGAGTGGGATCGGTGACGGAGAGAGGAGCGTGAGGGATGGGTTTGTGGAGTAATTTATTGCATTAGGATGTCGAGTTGACTGAGGTAATAGGGAAAAGTTCTGAGGAGAGCTAGAAAGAAATAATTTATACTCACTACTCAACTCGTTATTATTTTACATAAGAAGCGGGTGAGGGGATTGGACACAGACATGGGGTAGGGACAGTAAGAGTATTAAGCGGAAGAGATACGCACAGAGAGGAGTGGAGGATTAAGTGGTGGATTGAGTGGGTGGTAGAGAGATTTAATGATGGATATTTTGCTGATCTAAAGAATGGAAGAACTTAGACTAGCGAGCAATACAGTTTAATAATTCTAGAGTTGTAGGTGCAATCCGTCAATGAGAGAAGAAGAGCATAAGAGGTACGATCAAGGAAGTGATGTTTTTATATTCAAAGGGGAATGATTTGAGGAGAGAATATAAATAAAATAGGGAGCACCAATACTTGCTGCGAACACGAATTAGTGATTAAGTGGAGAGGAGTATAATAGACTGAGACATGGTGGATGAGATCGCACATAGAGAAGAGAGTTGGAAGAAATGTTAATATATTAACTAGGTACAATTTACTGATGAAGCTTCTGTCACAGTCGGAGTTGGATGAGGAGAACACGTATGAGAGAGCAGGGGTGATAGAAATGGCTCAGAATTTAGGCAGAGATGGAGTGTATGAAGTTATTGCAGAAGGCAACTACTGTCTAGTTATATTCAGCGACTTGGCAGAGTTAATAGCACAGTGAAGAGGTGAGAAGCGATGAGGTACATCAGGGAAGAGAATTGAGTAGGTTCAAGGGATGGAACAGAGAAGGAGAGTCGTATGATTTTGGTTGGACAGAGATCCGGATTTTTGAGTTGAAGGACTTTTATTGAATGACATTTTGAACCTAAAAAAGAGATCTTGCTGGAGATGGATGATAATAAAGTGGTACATCCGTGGTCCTGGAATGCAGACACGTAATGCGTATTTAGGTAACGAGATAGTGAGGGTTAAAGAAAGGAACACAAACTCTTGGCAGGTCCAGACGATAGAAGAATATTCGGGAGAGAATGTGAATTATAGAAATGAATTAAAGAAGCACAAGATGTGATGAGAGAAACTCTTATTAAAGCGAAATTATAAGCAATCAGCAATAGTAAACGCGGCGGGGCATTTGGCGAAAAAGGAGAGAACGCGGATGGGCGAGCGGATTGATCTGAGATGTCGAGCATATTGACGTTTGGGGAGATAGTAGTTGTCACAGCGTATACAAGAAGCTGTGTTTAAAAATGACATTATTGCTCAGACGAGCGACTGGAAAATATAAAGAAGGATGTAGGAGGGTAGAGAAGACATAGGCATAGTAATATTTGAGAGAGAAGAGAGATGTTTTAAGGAGATTGTATAAAACGAGAAGGTGAGCTGGAGAGAAGGAATATAGTAAGATTGGCTCGAACGAGAAGTCTGATAGAGTGAAAATTGAGTACTAGAAAAAGATGTAAATCATAATTAAATTGAGGAAAATTAAGATTGTGAATGAGTTGGAAAAATGAAATGATGACTATGTATGCATAAGAAAGTATTACATAGGTTATTTTTATTGATTAGACTTAAGAATTTTTATTCATATATTAGGAAAATGTATTTCGACACCTATAATATGGTAACTGATAAAGTCATGATATAAGGTATAAATAGATAATGAGATATTATCATTTAACATAGTGAATAAAGGGAAGATTGAACTATGATAAAAGATTGAATGAGTAATTAGGAGATTTCTTTTGTATATAATAATATTGATTGTTTAATTAAAATGTAGGGGAGTCAGATTTAGTGGAGGAGAGACTGTAAATGAGATTTTATTGACTTTTTAATGGAGAATAGATTATTTGGATTGGAGAAGGAGGTTATAGATGTTAGATTACTTAGAGAGAGATAGAGAAATGATTAATTGGTTGAGCGCTGAGTATAGTTATTTAGGAAGAATTATTGTGAATAGATATATAGCGTAGCGAGAGCCGATGAATAATAATTTTAAGTTGCCGGAATATAAGTTTATAATGCTTATTGAATATAGAAAATGGGAAAGACTGAATAGGTAGACATATTAGATCAAATGTTTTAAAGATTACCGTTTTTATTATGTTACTACAAGTAAATATAGGTATAATACTATAATATATATATAGTTAAATAGTTATTGAAATGGAGCAAGTATATTTTGACTGAATAGTTAACATCTGAATGACATATATAAATTTAATATTAAATCGAGAATAAAATTACATTTTATCATTTACAAGAATATCAAGATTTTTCATATATTTGATGGTATAATATATATATATATATATTATATATTAAATATACACTGCGAAGTATCTATGAGAGGATAATTTGGTAAGAGAAGACTTATATTAATAGAAGATAAAGTTGATGGTGGAACACAATAAGCTTAGTAAGTATAGTAAGTTCGCACAAGCTATATGGTTTTAGCGGGGAGATATTTATATCTAGTAGATGCTGGTGTATTGCTTTGAAGATTTGATAATAAGGAAATTATGTGATAGGCTATTAAACTGAGGAAAAAACATTAGCAGTTCAGTTTGGCTACATTATATCTGATAGATATACTACGCTATTTAGATAATATAGAGCTTGATTAGTATTAGGATGAAGTTGATTTTTTAGTGGAGGGACCATATGAGATTGCCTTATACAATTTTTCAAATAAATTAACACAAATATTAAATGCGTTCAAAGCACGCACATTAAAATATGACATTATTAATTGAGTAAAAAGTACTCACGTTTAATTCTGGCTTTAACAAGAACTGTAAGATTCTTTTGTAAGGCAACACAAGCGGGGGTGAAGCAGGGGAGCGGCTGTCCCAATAGTGTTCATTATAACCTGGACGTTGTGGAGATTCTGGTGCGGGAACAGAGTGGAGGATGAGATGTTTGAATACGCGGATGCTTGGTGTTGTTTGCGCAAAATCAGGAGAGACTGCAGAAATTTCTGGAGGTGTGGGA
>JABUQX010007229.1:17500-20129 GCA_015478945.1 Trachelipus rathkii | reverse complement strand
TAAATTAAAAAAAAAATTAAATAAATGCGCGAATGAATAACGGTAAAGCTAAAGTGTTATATATATATATATATATATATATATATATATATATATATATATATATATATATATATATATATATATATAGGTCCTATAAGTTCCATGGTGCAGATAAATGTTTTTTTTCATATGTTGTTATAATATGCAGACAGTAAATTTTAGTAATAAAAAAAAATAAAAAACGGTAATTTTTTAATAATATTGTACTTTTTTACGCATCATACGCTTGGCAGCGCCCGGGACTGAGCGATGTCTCGGGATATTTTCTGTAGTGCAAAACTGTACCAGAAAACAAGAGAAATTATACGGCAAAGTATACCCATATAGGTTAGGGTCTAAATTTACTGGATCGTCTAATCCATATAGTTTAGTTGAATTTTCTACGCATCGTCGACGCATATTGAAGTTGCGGTTTACTGCCCTCCAAGTTCAGGTTATGATATGTTTTGTTATGTATACACAGAATCTATATATGAAAAAAAAAAAAATACGGAGCGTATTTTACCTACAAACATTATTTTTTACGTTACCTTAAATTATTTCACGTATTAGCACTAAAATCCCGTTTTCTTTCTCATGCAAATGAGTTTTTTCCTTAATTCATTATTAAATTTTTAATATTTTTATATTTCTGGCCCCTTTCCCTCGTCTCAGATCTTTAACTAACCGAAGAAGACTCAAAGCGAACCAATACATGGCAAAAAACGAAAAACATTTTCCGCAACTACGAAACTCATAAGGCTTCCATATATATTATTATTATTATTATGTTATTATATATATGTATACATATATTATTAAGGTTATTATTATATATATATATAGTAGTTATATTATTATTATATTATATGATATATATATATTATTATGCATATATGAGCATATTATTGTTATTAATATTGGCGCTGGTTATTATTATATATACAGTTATATAAATATATATATGTTATTATATATTATTGTTACATATATTATATATATATATTATTATTGTTAATATATATATATATATATATATATATATATATATATAAATATAAATATAATATAAATATAATATATATATATATATATATATATATATATATATATATATATATATATATATATATATATATATATATATATATATATATATATATATATATATATATATATATATTTTTTATTTATTTAATTTATTTCTCTTTATGAAGATGATGCCAGAAATAAAAGTCTGAAATAATTCAAAATAAAACCGATACTGAATGGCTGAATAAGACATAAAAGAGGAATTATGAATTCATCGACAATGTTTATCCATATTCATATATTTTGTGGAATTTTCTTCTATTTCTCTCTGAAGAGAAATTATGTTTCCTATGTATATACATTACTATATTTTATATTTTCCTTTAAGTTTCTCTTTTTATTTATGGCCCATAACAAGGAGGAAATTGGTATGATTAAATAGATATTTATACTTCTATCATTGGATAAAAGATAAAATGAAATATGTTTATGTTATTTTTATCAATATATTTTATTTAATTATTATTGTGTACTGAATATAAAAATGGAACATAAAACTCAATCCCTTAAAAAAAAAAAAAAAAAAAAATTCCCCAAAATGTAAAAAAATAATTATTTTCTGACGACATCTGGCAATGACATTTAATTATATGAATAATTAATTCTTCTATCAATGGATAAAGATAAATTGAAATATGCTTATGTTATTTTTATCAATATATGTTATTTAACTATTATTATGTACTGAATAAAAAAGGGGACATAAAACCCCTCTCTCAAAACTCTTTTAAAAGCTAAAATAAAAAAAAGCAAAATTTAAAATAAACATGGTCCGACGACATCTGCTATAACAACTTTATAAGAATAACGCTGATAAAAGCATCTTCTAAATCGTTTTATACAGATTAAAATCCATTAAAATTGTCTTTTTTTCTTCTTCTTTATTCCAAACTTTTGGGACGTTCTTTTGGGCTTATGGTTCCTTCCTCCTATTATATATATCAGTCATTAAGACACGTTCCCCAATCAATGACTTCCATGCCTTTTGCCATTTTCCATAATAGAATAAAAATAGAACATAATATGCATTTCTCAGATCCACCTTTAAGCTCTGCCCCAGTCTTTATAATATATATATATATTACATATATATTATTATATTATTATTATTATATTATATATATATATAGCAGTTGTTATTATATATATAGTATATGTGGCATATATAGAGTTATTAGAGCACATATATATATATATATATAGATATATATATGTTATTTACATATATATATATATATATATATATATATATATTATATATATATATATATATTATTATTATTATTATATATGTTATATATATATATATATATATGGCAAACATATATTACAAAGAGCATATTATTGGTTACAGGTTATATTATTATATATATAATATTATATTATTATTATTATATATATATTATACATATTTTTTATTATTACATATTAGTAGTATACATACATATATATTATTGTTATTATTATATTTATCGCTATTACATACATGTTAATATTATTATATAGCATATATATA
>JABUQX010007229.1:7500-12500 GCA_015478945.1 Trachelipus rathkii | reverse complement strand
TATTATATATTATTAACATATATATATATATATATATACATATATATTTATTATTATTATTATTATATATTATATATTATGTTATTATTATTATTATTATTGTATATATATAAATTATTACATATTATTATTACTATATATTATTATGCTATTATATTATTATTATATTACATATTACATATATATTACATATATATATTATATTAGTTATTATTATGAGTACATACTATATTGATATTGATATTGTTATTGATATTATTATATATATACGTATATTATTATTATTATTATCTATATTATATATATATATACATATATTACATATTACATATTACATATATATACATATATATATTATTATTACATATTATATATTATATTACATATATATATATATTATTATTATTACACGAGAATTACATATATATATATATATATATATTATATTATATATTATTATATATATATTTATATATACATATTACATATTATTAAGAAATATAGTACATACATATATATACGAGAATATATATACATATTACATACATATTATTATTACATACTATTATTTAAATATAAAGAAGGTATATATATATATATATATATATATATATAGTCTTATATATATATATATATATATATATATATATATATATATATATATATATATATATATAAAAATAAAAAATATATATATTTATTTTTATATATTTATAGATATATATATATATATTATATATATATATAAAGAAGAAAAGATATATATATATATTATATATATATATATATATATATATACATATATATATATATATATATATATATATATATATATATAAGAACCAGAGCTTTAAACATCTTTATTGTTAAATATTGGCGACGTTTCGGGAATTATACAACCCATCTTCACAGCTATAAAAGTAAAGAAGTAAACAAGAAATATGAATAACGATATTAACATTCAAGTTATAAGTTCAAATATATAATATTTAGTAATTACTTTTATAAATATGAGAAAACAACTTGCATTGAGTGCTTACCATACAGAGTTTTCCTATTAGTGTCTATCTATCTGTCCTTCTCCCTCTCCCTCTCCCTCTCCCTCTCCCTCTCCCTCTCCCTCTCCCTCTCTCTCTCTACATTGCATTTTATCATCTTTTGAGACCTATATAAATCAATTCTTAAGCACATAATGAATAAATTTTAATACATTACCTATTACATAAAGCAGAATACTTTGATAGTTGAGCAACTTAAAGGACTTAATCTTTGATGATTCAACGCTGTCTTCAGTCTTACAATAGAGTGACACAACATCATAAGAACATTGCCAATAATTTTTCTAATAAAAATTAAAAACGCAAATTTATGGTTTTTACAACCATCATAAATTTTCAAAAGTACATAACGAGCACAAATACACAAACGCATACACACACAAGCGCGCACACACACACCCTTACACACATAGATACATACACATACACACACACACCCTTACACACATAGTACACACATACACACACACACACACATATTTATATTGGTCAAGAACATCTTTCTCGTAACCTAAGAAGATATATATATATATATATATATATATATATATATATATATATATATATATATAGTATATATATATATTATAGTATATATAAATCAGTAGGGGTCACCTAACAAACCTAGCAACTCGGTGAATTAAAAAAGAATTCGCTTGCAAATCTCAAGGTTTAGTCTCGGAAAACTGACAATTTTAAGATGACGAGCTCTTAGCCGAAAATGGAACTTGAATTCGACAACACTGAGCAAAAATGCAATAGCATAAACATTGCTACTATAAGGTAAGGTAAAGATGTTGTATCTTTGAATACGCAGATGATATTGCATTCTGTTGAGTGGGAAGTGAAGATGTAGAGAGAGGCTTTAAGAGAAGGAATAGGTTTTTCGAAGGGACTTGTTTGAAGTTGACATTGAAAAAAGGTGGTCCTGACGATTAAGAGAGAGAGAGAGAGAGAGAGAGAGAGAGAGAGAGAGAGAGAGAGAGAGAGAGAGAGAGAGAGAGAGAGAGAGAGAGAGAGAATAGATATTCAGATAGATGGAAGGAGGATAGTAGAGGTTAAAACTTTTAAGTATCTTGAAATGTATATGAGAAGAAATTAGGTGTAGATAGTAACATTGCAGAGAGAGAGAATAAAAAAATACGGCAGAGGTGTGGGAGCTTTTTATTTATTACTGAAGGATGCTAGCATGCCTTTACAGACAATGAAAGGACATTTTCGAGACCATTCTAGCACCAGTATTGATGTATATATATATATATATATATATATATATATATATATATATATATATATATATATATATATATATATATATATATATATATAGGGTGTGGAAGTTAAATATATATATAAAAATATATATATATATATATATATATATATATATATATATATATATATATATATATATATATATATATATATATATATATATTAGCAAATAAGAGAGAGAGACAACGAAAGAGTATGGGAAAGTGTGTGCGTGTGCATGTGTGTGTAGATGTATGCATAAGAGAGAGAGAGAGAGAGAGAGAGAGAGAGAGAGAGAGAGAGAGAGAGAGAGAGAGAGAGAGAGAGAGAGAGAGAGAGAGAGAGAGAGAGAGTTCAGAAAACAGTAAAATTTGGGAGCCAATTTTCATAAAGAGAACTTTTATTTGCTACTGAATATTCTTAACTCTGTCTATTTCACACTTGAATATTTGGAAAGTGCGAACGAAGAAGGGAAAGGGACGCGAATATTCCGCGCGTAGTAAAAATTCAAACGTCGCACAAACTCTTCTCCTTGCCTAACTTTTCTGATAAACGCAACCCCATCAATCTCTCTCTCTCTCTCTCTCTCTCTCTCTCTCTCTCTCTCTCTCTCTCTCTCTCTCCTCTCTTGGCGCTCCTATGACCAAAGTTGCGATGGAGACTGATGAAGCAGCCCACCATAAAAAGAAACGGAGACAAAAATCTTGCGAACTCAAAGCAATAGACAAAGTGTTTTCTGCTTCTCATCATATTTTAAATTTAAATATATATATATATATATATATATATATATATAATATATATATATATATAATATATATATATATATAATAATATATATAGATATATATATATATATATATATATATATATTTATATATATATATATATATATAATATATATATATATATATTATATATTATATATATATATATATAATATATATATATATATATATATATATATATATATAATATATATATATATATATATAAGTATATATATAGTATATATAATATATAATATATATATTTATATAATGCAAGATATTTGACAACATCAGAGATTCCTTACAGTGATCTTTTAACTTACGTTTATTTGGACTATTCTAAAAATCCATTATTTGTTATTTATATAGAATACAATTATATATTAATATAATTATAAGTAATAGTCACTATTCAAAGCATTACACAAATGTCTTAATTCTATTAAATACTCAATTGTTAAATTAACGATTGTATTTCTTATTTTTATTTTAATGCTGTAATTTAAAAAAAAAATACACAATATTTATTATCCATATTGGGACACTGACTACTAATTTTATTTCAAAGAAATTAAGAACATGCTTATAATAGAATCTATTCAAAAACAACAACAATAATAAATTATTAGAGGAAAAGAATACTTTGATTATTAAAATATTTTCGGAGGGAAAAATTTGATTCATTTTATTGTTTGTTCACTATTGAAAAAACTTGACATTCATCTCTTTCTCACTTTATTTTTATTTCCAACCATTCCATCACAAAACGGAATTGTACACCCTTATTTTCACTTTAACTTACGAGCTGCCTGTGTTGTGGTGTGTGTGTGTGTGTGTGTGTGTATAAGACTATGATGTAGTGTGTCTATGTTTGTTTATGTATGTGTGTCTAATGTGTGTGTGTTGTGTGTATGCGTGCGTGTGTGTGTAAGTAGAGTTGATATTTTATATTTTGTTATATGACCTATGTATTTATATAATATATATATATATATATATATATATATATATATATATATATATATATATATATATATATATATATATATATATATATATATATATATATATATATATATATATATATAATATATATATATATATATATATATATATAATATAATATATATATATATATATAAATATATATAATATATATATTATATATATATATATATATATATATAATATATATATATATAAACTATTACATGTATAATATATATATATATATATATATAAAGTTCAATGACATCCTTGTGTATTAATTAATTTTTTCAAATTTTACAAATATTTAATTCATTGTAAACAATATTATGCAAACACGCATTTTTATTTGCAGGTCGTCGGTTCCGTAATAGGTTGTTTAATTAATTAATTTCTTTTTCGTTTTCTTATTTTTTTTTTTAATTTTTAATATTTGTAATTTTTATTTTTTTAATTATTTAAGCTTTTATTAATTGATTTTTCTTTATTTTAGTTTTAATTTTATTTTATATATATTATTTATTTATTTTAATATCTTAACATTTTTTATATTCTATTTATTTTTTATTTATTTCTTCATTTTCTTTTTCTTCTTTTTTTCTTTTTTCTTTTTTCTTTGTTCCTTCTTTTTTCATTTTCTGTCTTCTTTTTACTCTTTCTTCTTCTTCTTTTGTCTCTTTTCTTTTTTTTCATCTTTTTCTTTCTTCTTTTTCTTCTTTCTTTCTTTCTTTCTTCTCTTTTTCTTCTTTTTTCCTTCTTTTTTCTTCTTTTTTCTTTTTTTCTTTTTTTCTTTTTTTTCTTTTTTCTTTTTTTTTTTCAGTTTTTTCTTCCTTTTTCTTTTTCTTATTTCCTCTTTCTCCTTTTCATCTTTTTTTTCTTTCTTTCACCTATTTAAACCTATTTTACTTGTGGATCTTTTTAAATCAATCTT
>JABUQX010007229.1:0-2500 GCA_015478945.1 Trachelipus rathkii | reverse complement strand
TTCTGCTACTGCTCTCCTAATGGAACAGATTTTCACGTCCTTTTTGACTATCTTACTACATCTCATGAGACTGTTACTTCTTCCCATCCAATTGCTCTTTCAACTACTGAGGTCCTCTATTTAGAGGATTTCAACATACACCACACTGAGTGGTTGGGCTCCTTTCACACTGAAGAGGCCAAAACATACAGTATTCTTAACTATCTGGAAGAGTTAATCAAGGAACCTACACATATCCCAGATCTACCTAATTAATTCTTGAACACTCTTGACATGTTTCACCACTACTTTTCGTTATAAATACACTATTTTCCCTTCTATTGGTAACTCTGACCACAATCTTGTACCTCTTAATTATAAAACGTTTTCTCCAGCAGCTCCACCATGCCCTAAACATATTTTCTCGCACTTTAATCAGCTAATCATGCTAATTGGGGGGCATGGCGTCGTTTTTTGCTAACTATTTTTGGAATGAATCCTGCTTTAAATCGGAGGAAGCTTCGGTCACCGCTGAAAAGGTAGGGGCCGTAATCACCGATGGGATGAGCATGTTCATTCCATCTTCAACTAAATCCTTTTCTCCCCAAAATCTATGGTTCGACGGAGCTTGTTTTCACGCCATTCAGGAGATAGACATTGCTTATCGGGCATGGAAAAACTCTCGTTCTCCTATCACTCTTATTAATTTCCATTCTGCTAGAAATCGTTGCAGGGGTACTATTCGACAGGCTAACCGCACTTTCACTAAAAGAAGGTACGTCAATCTGCTTGGTTCTCCCAATGATAAAAATTTCTGGCCTCTTGCCAAAAACAGCTCTAAAAACTTTTGCAAATCTGCCTTTTCTCCACTTATTCGCTCTGACGGATCTGTAGCTAACTCTCCTTCTGAAAAGGCCAATCTTTTCGGCCTTTTTTCCTCTAATTCTACCCTGAACGATTCCAGCATCCCTCCTCCTACTCCTTCTCCTCTCAGGTTTACCATGTCTTTACCTGTGATTACACAAGATCAGGTGCATGAGATACTGAAATCTATGAACGCCAGGAAGGCTAGTGACAAGGATAGCATTCCTCCCCTTGTTTTGAGAGAGTATGCTTCTGAGCTCGCGACTGTCCTTGTTCAACTCTACTCACTATGTCTTAATGCTAATACTATTCCTCAGTGCTGGAAGCGCGCATATGTCCAGCCAATCCTGAAAAAAGGTAGCCGGTCTGATCCTTCAACTATCGCCCTATAGCTCTCACTTGTATTCTATCAAAAATCTTTGAAACTCTTCTTAACTTTCATTTCCTGGATCATCTGGAGTCTCATTCCCTTCTTTCAGATCATCAGCATGCGTTTCGACGCTCGAGGTAAACTGGTGAGCATTACTTTTCTATCTAACTGATTTATGGTCTTCTTCCTTTAGGGACTATGGGGAGTCTGCCGTGGTGGCGTTTGACGTATACATTGCTTTTGACCGGGTATGGCACACGTCACTGCTCTCTAAGCTCCCCTCCTTTGGGTTTCCTCCTTCTCTATGCTTACCCTTGTCACGTTTTCTCTCTGATCGCTCCATATCAGTACTCGTTGATGGAGCGTTCCCTCTTTCTCCTTTCCTGTTAATTGTGCGTGTTCATCAAGTTCTGTACTAACTCAACTTATCCTTACTTTTCATTAACATCTCCTTTCTAACTTTAGTTCACTCTTATACCGATGACTCATCTCTCCATTCTTTCACTTATTTCAAATCTGCTCCCTTTTTTGCACCTAAAATTACCTCTCGTCTTCAGCTTTCCGATTCTGTTCTTAAAGATATGGATGGATTTCCCGGTGGGGTCACGCAATCTTGTAAAATTCAACTCTTTAAAAACTCACTACTTTACTCTCAAAATCACCTCCCAACTTTCCTATTTCTTTCAATGGCTCTAACATCTCACATGTGAACAACAACGATAAACAATCTTGGTCTGAAATAAAACAAATTTTTTTTAGGTATTCATTTTACATTGATTGCTAAGGTGGCCTCAAAGAAGCTGGGAGTTCTGTCAGGTTCGAATTTTTTTAATCCGAACAGCTACTCCAATTATATAAGGGCCTTATTCGCCCTCATTTGGAATACTGTTCTCACATTTGGGGGGAGCTTTGGCTCCACCCTTCTATTGGATAGGGTTGAGTCTGAAGCTATGAGACTAATAAACTATCCCCGTCTTTTAAAAACTCCCTCGACCCTCTATTTCTGCAACGTGAAATTGGAGCATTATCTCTTTTCTATAGCTACTACAACGAAGATGCTCAGGGGAGTTGGCCGATCGCATTCCACCTCCATTGTGTCGCCCACGAAGCACACAGGGTGCTTTTCTCTCGCATGAATTTTGCGTGAATATTGAAAACCCCGAACTTGTTCGTCGTGGTGCCTCTTTTTTCCAGCCGCTTCGTGTTCTGTGAAGCTTCTTGCCATCTTCTTTTTTTCCAACTGTAAATCCTACTCTCTTTAAAGCCCACGTCTGCGCTCACCTGAGT
>JABUQX010007228.1:0-27360 GCA_015478945.1 Trachelipus rathkii | reverse complement strand
TTCAAAAAAAATCTTTTTCTAGCTAAAAAAAATCTTTGGATAAACTCAGATACTTTTTGTTCTTTGGTCAGAAAATACCCCACAACTTGTCGAAAACCAAGGCATCAATAAATTTAAATCTAAATATAATAAAGATTTTATTCAATCATGAAATCTGTATATATTTGCCTGTCTGTTAGGTTGATGTTCTATCTCCCTTTCACTCTGTATAAATGTTCGTATGTATACTCCAAATTTGCATGCATGAATATTTCTAAGTGAATTAAAGCATTTATTAGCCATCCTTTCAATGGACTCAAACTCGTCTCATTCCTTTCTCCATCAGTTTAGCTTTTCTTTTTTTTTTTTGCATATTCAAATGTGTAAGAAATACTTACTGTAAGTCAATTAGATTGTTTGTCAGAGTGTCAGTATTTGTAATTAATTTAGAAAGAATATGAAGATGATGCTGATGATGATATACGGATGAAAATTATAGCATCGCTACGAGTTTTAAAGAGCTTCCATTTCCATTATTGTATAATTGAAAACAGAATGGAAACAACAAAATTCATTGGAGCAAACGAAAAGAATTAGACACAAGAAAAGTGTCGCAAAGACACTAAAAATGAAGAAAAGAAAGGCAATAATTAAAACAGGGAGATGGAAATCATGAAGTGTATTGCGTAATACGAAAACAACGTTTGGATTAGTGCTTTGTTCATAAACTTGATTTTAAAACATTAGTATTTTCCTTTTAATGAAATGTCTTTGTCAAAATTTATATACACCCACTCATTATACTTTTCCTTTTCTTCTTCTTCATCATTCTCTTCACCCTTCCAATTCTCGTTCTATTTAGAGGAAATAATTACTACTCCTCCCTCAGCATCCTCCTTCATCTCTTTTTCTACTTTTTTCCCTTTTCAGTCAACATAAAGAAACAATGAATATTAAGCTTTCATTTCTTCTCTTAAAAGCAGTTCTCTTTTATTTAACAAAAGTACCAAGAATAAATTTGTGTATCACTTAAAGACATTCGTCAAACAGACGCACACACTTCTAAATACACACACACACACACACACACACACACACACTTGCAATAAAATGAGATGACTTTAAAGAGCATATGAGGAAACTACAGGAAATAACTTTGGACAAATATGCGAGGAAAATCGAGAAGAGGCTCTCTTCTTGGTGCTTTGATGACTCTTTAAAAGTTGTTTCCTTGAGGTCCATTCACACACACACACACGCACACACATACTATATATATAATATATATATTAATATATATATATAATATATTATATATAATCTATATATATATATATAATAATATATATATATATATAATATATATATTACCTATAATATCTTATATCAGCAAATCATATCAAAAACTTTTCTTTTCTGTATCGGAGAAGAGTCTTAATGAGGCTCTCATAATAGTTATAGTATTCGGTAATCTGGATAGGAATGTTGACTTACCTGTGGACACAGTTGAACATACGAAGAGAGTTCTTCGAGTAGTAGCCAGAAACAGGGACACTCCCTGCTACCAGTATTTCAGTGAAGAGCACGAGAGACCCGGTTGGTAACTGGTCGTGCTGGAGAATTGACCTATTCTCCTTGGCTTAACTACTCGCTAGACATGAAAAGAAGCCACAACCTTCCTGAATAGGGCCTGGCCCTGCCGTCAGGTGTAACTATAAAAAAAAATAAAAACTAAAAAATAATTTACACACTAATTCGAGCTAACAGCGTCCAAGAACACCTAAAATATAATTAACTTGCGAATCACTTTAGTTAACTCGTCATTAGTTAATTAAAAAAAAAATTAAGGAAATTTTAATGCGGTATATTCACATTAATAATAATAAAATAATAATAAATAATATAATAATAATAAAATAATAATAATATAATAATAATAATAATAATAATAATAATAATAATAAAATAAAATAATAATAATAATAATAATAATAATAATAATAATAATTATAATCAATAATAATAAGAAAAAATAATAATAATAATTAATAATAATAAATAATAATAATAATAATAATAATAAATAATAATAATAATAACAAATAATAATAATAAAGAAGAAGAAGAAGAAGAAGAAGAAAGAAGAGAAGAAAAAGAAGAAGAAGAAGGAAGAAGAATAAGAGAAGAAGAAGAAGAAAGAGAAAGAAGAAAGGAAGAAGAAGAGGGAAGAAACAAAAGAAGAAGAAGGAAGAAGAAGAAGAAGAGGAAGAAACTACAGAACACCATAGCAAAGATTACAGTCTATCAAGGCTACTCATGTAAGATAAATTTGTATAATGTGGAGTGTCACTGTTTAAAAACAAATTTAATTTTGAAATAACTATCTATTTACCTATCAAAACCGTAACATATAGTCGCTTACTTAAGCACATGAGGCTCTAACAACAAAACATCATATCTGTTAAGCTATTGTGTATTATTGTATTGAAATTGCCCCTTCAAATGTACATAGATTTGATCACTCAGAACAGATCATTTCAACCCTTCAAACATCATAGTCTCAAGTAGTAAAAAAAATTAATAATTTTCCACTCCAGTTGTCGATAGATCACCACTTAAATAATTGCTACGCGTGAGCATCAAAGCCTATTCATTACATTACTTATTACAGTTATTCCAATCAGTGTGATCGATTAGATCAGCGTCTTATTTATTTTTTTAATTTATTTACAGTATTTATTTATTTACATTTCGGTTAAAAATAATTAATATATATATAAATATATCATATATATATATTATATATTATATATATATAAATATATATATATATAGTAATATGATTATATATATATATTTATAATACTATATATATATATAAATATATATATAATATATAATATATATAATAATACCTATAAAAACAAATATATATATACATATATATTAATAATATATATAGATATATAACAATATAAATATATATATATATAATATATATATATATATAATAATAAAATTATATATATATATATATTATATGATAAATAATATATAATATATATAATTTATTATATATATATATAATATATATATATAATATATATTATTAATATATTATATATATATATAATAAATAATATATTATAATATATATATAAAATAATAAATATAATTATATATATAAATAAATATTATAATATGATATATTACAGTTATTTAAAAAGTATTCCAAGAATTACTTGCATGAAATCTTATTATTACTTAACATCAGTACATCGAAAGATCACCATCTTAGAATGGATACTTTGCTATTTTTCCTACTCAGCGTGATCGATTAATCACCGTTTAGAAAAGTATTCTATGCGGGAAACATCCAAAACTATTATTACATGTTAAGTCATATGCACCGATGATTATCCACCTCTTAGAGAGAACTTTGCAAGCCCATGAACATCAACCATTTTAATCCGGGAATTCTTTTACTACTTATTTTAACATTTACTAAATATTTCATTCTTTCTATTTATATTTTGCATATTCAGGTTAATAATTCGAGTAGTGAAAAAGAAAAAATCGATGAATTGAGATGAAGTACACAAGACCAATTTCTCGAATGAATCATATTCTCTCTGTTACGCTAGTTCAAAAAAGGCTATTACACTTTCATTAACATCGTAAGTGAAGAAAATTCTTTGCTACATGGTTTAAATCTTATGACAATTTATGCTCAACTTCTTACATCATAAAATCATATCTAAAGAATGCCTGTAATCAATATTGATCAAATTTATTTAGTTATTTCGAAGACTTCTATTAATTTTCCTCTCATCCTTCTTTCCTTCTAAGAAGAATATAATTCGCTAGCCGTGGCTCGTATGACTTACCTCTTAATTCTTAGTATAATTTGTGGCCACTTCTTTCAATTCCTCAATTCTTTCATATATCCTTTTGATGTATGACTCCAAGCTGCATCTGCGTATTCCAGATGAGTCTAACTAACTTTATAAGAGAGAAACTATGTAATTATATTAGATTTATATTTAAGTACTAGCATAAAACCTAAGCTTATTTGCTTTCTTAACAGCTTCAACACATTGCTTCGCAAACTTTAAATCCTTAGTAATTAATATTCATAGATCCTTTTCCTCACTGACAGCTTTGAGTAACTGGTAATCTATTATATAACATATTCGTGTCCTACCCCAAAAGTCAACCTTACATTTATCCGTATTAAATTTCATTTGCCATGTTTTGACCAATTTACAATCTATTCAAAATCCTCTGGAGTTGATTTTATAATCTTTCTCCACATATTTATGTGATTTCCAAGTTTCTTATCCGCAAATTTCGAAATATTGCTAAAGTATCATTATCATTCATTTACAACACAAACACATATATATTAAAATATATATAATATATATAATATATAATAATATATATATATATAATATAATATAATAATATATAAATAATATATTATATATATATATAGATAATAATTATATATATATATATAATATATATATATAAATATATATACATAATATATATATATATATAATATATATATATATATATTAATATATATAATATATATATAAATATATATAATATATAATATTATATATATAATATATAAATATATATATAATATAATATATATATAAAAATAAAACAGAATTGGACCCAGAAACAGATCCTTGGATGGTACACCACTAATAACATCAGCCCATTCTGAACACTCACCATTGACAACAACTCGTTTTCGTAGATAAAATAACCCAATATTTATCCAATTAAAATCTCTCCTCGAAACCGGACTCTTAGCTTTTCCAATATCTTAGACTACAATATCGAATGCCTTGGAAATCTAAAGTAAATACATCAAAAGATTTATTATCACATCATTAATAAACCACATTAAAATTCTATAATTGTAAGAGATTTATTTTTTAAAACAGTTTGAGAATTCTTAAGCAATCCATGATCTTCAAAGAGTGGAACTAAATATATTAGTATGCTTCAAAATTTCCAACTATAGAAGTTAACATTGCCTTGTATTTCGGATACGATCTCTCTTTGAAAAATAGGATTATCATTGGCAATTAAATTATGTACTAACCCTCTTGAAAGAACTATGGGAAAAACATCGTCAGAGATTTTACTAAATATCTTCAAATTTTTAAATGCAGAGGTAAATTCCATTGGTCCAGGTGATTAATTATTAATAGTGTGTGGTTTGTACTATCTAATGGTAAAGGTGTCAACATCCTTTTACTATAAAATTTTCAAATGATATGCTTAAAATTGACCTTCTTCTTTTAAATACGCTTGTTATTTCTTCGCATTTCAGGGCACAGTATGCTTAGGATTTCTTTGCTATATGAGTAATTAGGGAAAGTTAAAAGTTTCACATCGGATTATTTCCGCTTAGGCATCCGTAATTGTCAGTAGTGTCCCAATATTCCTTAAAGAAACTTGTATTGAGTAATTGGTAAAATTTTTAAGATGAATCTATTCTCCAAATATTAATTCATACCGTAGTTTCTTTGTATACATCTATAGTCTTTTCGTCGACGCCAAACTTTGTAATTATTATTATATCTACTAAAGAAAAAATAAGAAAGAAGAAAGAAGAAGAAGAAGAAGAAAAGAAAGAAAGAAGAAGGAAGAAGAGAAGAGAAGAAGAAGAAGAAGAAATATAATAATAATAAAAAAATAATAATAATAATAATAATATAAAATAATAATAATAATAATAAGAATAATAATAATAAATAATGAATAATAAATAATAATAAAATAAAATAATAAATAATAATAGCTATAAGAAATAGGTTTCATCGTAAAATTCAATTTCATTTTTCTTGAAGAACAAACTTATTTGCTTTCAATTCTCTTCCGGCGACGAAAAAATTTTCCGTTTCAAGCGAAACTCAAACAGTTCTAAATAAAATACATCTTCAATCTTCCAGTATTACTTATATAAATATTATATATCCAGTTAACTATATAAATAAATATATATATAATAATATAATATATAATATATATATATATATAATATATTATTAAATAAATTATAATATAAAAATTATATATATTATATATATATAATATATACCGATAATAATATATATATATTTATATATATATATAATAAATATAATATATACATATAAAAATATATATAATATATAGATAATATATATTAATATATATATATATATTATATAAATTTATATATACAATATAATATAAAAATTAAAATGCTAAGGAATTTGATAGCATAACAACAAAAACATAAGAAATGCAAAACTTCAAATTTAAATTTGGGAATTCGAAATACCCCCTAGATTTCACCATGCTGGGATCGAATCCTGACCCTAGCAGATAGGTCAAGTGGTTGACCACTACGCCACGACTAACAAAAGGAAGAAACCCGATAATACTCTACTCTACAAGCAGCAGAGCATTACTACGTTGTTCTTCCCGCTTCCACCGGGTAGGCAAAAGTACCGCGCATGGGAATATAATACAAGAACCCTGAGTCAATTATCATAAGAAGGCAATAACTTCCAAATAATTTTTAATGAAAATACCCCTTATATTTCCTCTGATTCGATCTAGGACCCTAGGCAGATGAGCATGCAAGTGTTACCACTAACCAGACCCCCGAGACAAGAAGAACCCAGAAGTGCGAGCGAAGAACAGTAGTATTGCCGCTTGGACATAGGAGGATTCTCAGTTCTCTGTCGTTCTGCTATGGATTCAACAACTTGCACTGCACGATTGGAATATTATTTCCCGATATTTTATGATTTCACAATTGTTAATTTATTCAATGAGATCGAATTTCATGATTATGAATTGAATTTTAGGATTTCCATAATTAAGAGCATATTCGATGATTTGGGTGATTTAAGATATTCTGGGAATTTCTCGATATTTTACTATATTCAACGATTAGGTATTTCCCATGATTCTCGATATTTTTTGGTGATTTTCATGATTTTCGATTTTAAATATTCAATGATATTTTGATGATTTTTCAATGATTGCGTGATTCTCGATGATTTTGGATGACTTTTCGACATTTTAGGATTTTCGATAATTTTTCGACGATTTTCGATATTTTGAGCGATTTTCTGATATATATAAATATATAATATAATAAATATATATATATTATATATTAATATATATATACATATATAATATATATATATAAATAAATATATATACAACTATATAAATATATACTATATTATACTATATACTATATAATATTACTATATATATAGATATTATATATATTAAATATAATATATTAATATATAATATACAAATAATAAAATATTATATATATATATATATTATATATATATATAATATATAATGCATTATATATATAATATTTATAACTAATATATAGAATAATACAGCTTTTTTAAAGTGTTTTCATAATTTGAATAGTGTATACTATATATATAATAATAAATATATAATATATATTAATATATAAATAAATATAATAAATATAATATTATATATATATATATATAATCAATATATATATATATATATTAAAAAAAAATGTCCTACGAGAATTTTTTCCGTTCCAGACCCCTTTCTAAACTGATAAGGATTACACAGATAAAAAAAATTTTAAGTAAATAAAATCAACATTTGTATATGAAAACAAACAACCAAAATCTATGCTTGTACTTACCATAAATTTCATTATCTACCTAGCGGAAACTTCAGATCTGTTTTCTCCAAAGCAAATGAAACCTTTAGAAAAACATCTCTACCTGGAAGCCAAGAACACAAAAAAATCATCTCCTTATTCTAATAGCTTATAATGAAAACATTACATTAATCTATTTCCTTTAATATTACGTCTAGGTCTATTTACCTTCCAGCCCAATCTGGAGTCTTATTCTTCGCATCTTCCCAGCTAGGGGAGTTTATCTCTTCTTCCACACCTTGCTTTCTCTGAGCTTTCCTCCAATTCTTCAACATCAGATACCTATATATAGCACTCTTGCAATATTAGGGAGTCCCCTCAACATTCTACATCAGTAAACTTACTAATAAATTCATAAGTTCACATAGCACCTTATTCTGATTTCGAATTTACATTAAACACATAGTCAGACCCAGATACTCTCCTGAGATTAAGTTATACCATGATATAAATCTTCCATAATTTGTAATTATTAAAATTAAAAATAAAATTAAAAATTTTTTACAATAAATGAGTTCAGTTAAAACAGAATTGTTAACTGATAAAGAAGTTCGGAAGGTTCTAAATATGAAGCGTGATATCAACAATTACTAATAATAAGAATAATAAATAATATATATATATACTATATATTAATATATATATATTATATAATATAAAATATATTTACATATATATAATATATAATATATTAATATATATTAAATATATATAATTTATATATAATATATAATTATATAATAAATATATATTATATATATAATATTATATATAACTTATATATATATATACTATATATAATAATATATATATACTATATTAAAAAAAAATATATATATATACTATATATAATAAATTATAATATATTAAATATATTATATATTATATATATTATATATATAAATATAATATATATTATAATATATATATATATTATATATAAGTATAATAACTATTATATATATTAGTTATTCTTAGCAAGTATCGCTAGATAAAATATAAAGAAGCCTTAAAATTAAAAATCAGAAAATTTTTAAGAAATTATTTTCAAACAAGATCTTCAAAATTATAGTAAACGTGAGCTTTCCCTATCAACTGCGACCCTTTTCAAAACTTATGCGATGAAACTAAATACAATTCTAAAATAAAGAAAAATTAAGAAAAAATTTTAAATAGAAATAAGATTTTTTTTAGATTTTTTGAAAAAAGGTGTGGAGGTCATAATGTGAGGCGTGTAATCTACGGTTACCCTTGTAGTTATAAGTAGAATAGTTTTTAGCACCATGATTCGATTAATTTCCTGAAGGTCAAAAACGCAAAGAACCTTTACCGAAGAAATTTATGACGCATATCTCACTCAAAAATAACCAAAATTGTAGTAACATGTCAGACAAGTCAGATCTGTCATCTTAACAAAATGTATTATCTTCGAAATGTTAACACTTTACTTAATTAACTCCACCACACTACTTAACAAAAACCCTCTAAATAATTCCACATCTTTTCAATCAACACTAAAACTATACTCAAAGATCCCCAACTTCTCAAATACACAAAACTACTCCCCTTCTCTCCCAATTCTACGTTCCCTAAGACACACAACCAACCATTCCCGTTCTCCAATTATCTCAATATTAATTCTTTTTCTACAAACTCTCCTTCTTGTTATCAAAGCAGCTAAACCATTTACTGCTCAAATAATCCCCCCTCAATCTAAAAACCACAGAAGACTTCATTTCAAAACTGCTCAATCCCTCCTCATACCAACCATAATACTAGCTTTGATGTGGTTCTTTATTATCGTCCCTGTTCCCTACACATTTCCCTATTAGAAAGAACTTCTCTGAAAACTCTACAACTAGACTACCATTTTCCTTACTCAAAAAAAACTCATTACTCCTTACCTGAACACAATTTCTTCCATTTTAATAAATTCATTATTTTAAACAAACTCAGGGCTATTATGGATCCCCTCTCTCTCCCAATCTTATTTAACTTTTATGGAATTATTGGAGCATTTCTTATCCTTTAATCACCCCTTCTCCTTAACACTACCTGCTCCGATGATGATATCTGTTCCATCCCCTTAACACTAACCCAGCCCACATTCTAAATTATATTAACTCCATTCACCCTAATAATTTACTATGGAGCCCTCTTCCAATAAAACTCTTCCATTCCTTGACACCCTCCTCTCCTGGGATAAAAGCCCAATTTTCTTATATCAAGTCTATCGAAAACCTACCTTCAACCCATCATATACTCACTGGTTCTCCTCCCATTGCACTAAAACAAAATTGGGAATTCTTTCTTCACTTTTCTTAAGAGCTTTTCACATTTGCTTCCCTCCTTTTCTTCAAACTAAACTCAATTATCTTTTATCCACCTTTAGTAAACTATCCTACCCCAAACACATCATATCTCGTTCCTTCAAAAAAGCCAAAAAGAAATTTGACAATCCTCTAAAACGACCACCCCATAACTCTCATCTACTTAACCTATTTCCTCATATACCTAACCACATCATTAAGTCCTTACCTGAAAACCTTAAACTCACTACCTCTAATACCTTCTTAAACGCATCTTTAAACCTCCAACACACACCTCTAACAATATTTCCCAATGGTACAAAAATCCATTTTAATGCACCTCCCATTATATCGGTGAAACCAACGATTTCAAAAGACGAAGAATACCAACACAAACAAGACCTTATCCATGCCCAAAACTCAGCACTCACCCTACACAATCTTCCACTCAACCACCAGAATTAAACATGACAACATATTACCTATCACACAACCCGACCCCCTCACGAAATAATCGGAACATTGTGCTAAAAAAACCTATCTAACTTAAACAAAACATCAAGCGGAATACCCCCTAGATCACACCTCAACAAATATGACCTCCACACCTTTTTTCAACGTGTTGTTTAATCTAAAGATAATTTCTATTTCAAAATATCTTTTAAATTTTATTAACTTTATTTTAAATTTTTCTCTTCATCCATCACGTTTGAAAAGGGTTCAGTTGGTCGAAAACTCACGTACTACTTATATTTTTGAACTCTGTTATGAAAATAATTTCTTAAAAAATTTTCTGCATACTTCCAACCTTCTTTAAATATATATATATAATATATAATATATATTAATAATATATATAAAAATAATAATATATATATATAATATATTATTGTAATAATAATATATATATAATATATTAATATATATATATATAATAATATATATACTAAATATATTATATATATATATATATATATATATATATATGTAATATATAAATATATATATATATATATGAATAATATATAAATATATAAAAATAAATATATATAATATAATATATATATAATAATACTTATATATATATATATATATATATATATAAATATATATATATATATATAATAATATAAATACAATAATAATTTATATAATATAAAAAATATATATTCTATACTATTATTTAGATATAAATAGATATATATAATATAATAAATAAATTATTAATATATATATATATAAAATTCGTTTTGCTATGTGTTCCATACATAACTTGTTACCACTGTGACTGTGTTGTATGCGTCTGGTCAAAAATCTTGGTTTTACTGTTGCTGTGTGCATTTTCCATTTATAAAATTATATGGTTATAAAAATTATCTATATAAAATTAAATAATAAATACCATTAAATATAATAAATTAAAAATTAAAAACAAAATTTAATTAAATAAATATACCAACATCCTCTCCTCCCATTTCTTATTTATACAATATTTTGCCAAATGCAAGAGCTATTATAGCCTATTTAATTGGGGTTTATTTTGTTCATGCTGGTAAACCTTGCTACAGAAGACTTGGTCTTTTAAAGTAAAAATGATATATCTTTTCACTGTGTGCCTTATGCTTTGCCGCATCACATAACTCTTCTATCTTATTTATTTTTAGACGTTTGGTAAAGTTCAAAAATCCTTCCAAACATTCACTAGTGTCAACGTATCAGCTCCTCATCCTCATCGATCAATAGAGAAGAAAAGCCTTAACGAGTTAGTAGAGTACATTGTGTACCGCTACCTAGACCTAGTGATACCCCAGTCTTATTAACCTTATTCAAGTTCACCATTATTTCCATTTATTATATATATTATATATATATTACTTATATTATTATTATTATTATATTATATTATTATATTGATTAATTATTATTATATTATTATATATTATATTATTATATATTAATTATTATTATGATATTAATAATAATAAATATAATATATAATAAATAATAGATAATAATAATACTATATATATGTAAGTAATAATATATATATCTATATAGATATATTATATAACTATATATAATATATATATAATATATATATATATATAATAATATAGTATATAATTATATAATATAATATATTAATATATAAAAATATATATATATATATTAATATATATATATATATATTTTATAACCATATATATAATATTATATATATATATAATATTATATAATTATATATATATAATATATATTTATATATATATATATATAATATATATATATATATTATATAACCGATATATATATATATATAATAATATATATTTATAATATATATATATATATATAATATATATAAAGTGGTGAAATAATTCATCAATTGCATAATATATTCCTTATTATTTTAATTGTCTTTATTCTTTGCATCATCCCTCCGAACTGAAAATCAACTAATAGAATCTATTCTCTCTAAAAAATATAATATGAACCACTCTTTCTTTTTATTCACGTATTTAAATCTTCGCAATTGAAGGATGGAAACTGATCTAGTGATCAAATATATTTCAGGTACAAAAGAGAAACGGACCTAGCGCGTACGTAATCAGAATTCGCTACCAGAGATACCGATACAATTAAGAACAACTCGGAGATCTATTCAAATTACTAATATACTTTCAAAGCTTTTAAAATTACCATAGAGAAACAGTTTAATCAAATATTGACTACAGCACTCATAACTCCAAAATTTTATTTATGAGTTTTTGAAATTTTCAACTAGTAGAATGGATAATAAGTCTTTTAAACATATTATAATTATAGTATTATTATTATTACTATTATAAATTATTATAATATTAACCCTCACTAGAGAAATTGTAGACATATTGTAGTTAAACTAATATCTATTAAAATTATTTTTTGAGTTTGTTTTATTCACAAATGAAGATATTCTAACGGAAGTAAATAGTAAAAGTGAATAGATAAATAGTTAAACAGGTAAAAGTTAAAGCCACACCCATTTCTCAAAATGTTTATCAATAATGCACGATCCTTCTTTAACGTACAAGCTCAACAATTATTTCATTCAAAGCAAGTCGCAACTATGGTAAGCACGCTATAAAAAGTGTTGTTTAAAAAAAATATTTGATTTTTTTTAATAAAATTTTTATTACTGATTTTAAATAACAGGTATTGTTGCAGTATTATACTGTTATTATTATTTATTTATATTATTATATTATTATTATATTTTATTATTATTATATTATTATTATTTTATTATATTATTATCATATTACTTATTTTATTATATTATTATATTAATTATATTATTATTATTATATTATTAATTATTATTAAATTATTAAAAATAATTAATATTATTATATTATTATTATAGTATATATTATTATTATTATTATTATTATTATATTTTATTAAATAAAACTCGAACCAAAATGAAGGAAACAAACAATCTCGATTTACTCCAACAGTTTCAATATTATTTGTTTTCGAGCACGATCTGCGGTCGCTTCCAACCTCGCATTTATACTTTTTTCGAAATTTACAAATAAATTTTCATGTACTCGCCAGTTTTATTTATGGAGAACTTTTTATGAGAATTTTTGTGATATATATATATATAATAACTAAATAACTACATATTATTAATTTATATATATATATTATTATATATAATATATAAAATATATAATAAAAATATATATACTATATATATATAATATATATATATATAAATATATATATATATATATATATACAATACTAAATATTAATAATATATATTTTTATTATAATTAAATATTATATAATATACATATATATATATACACTATAATAATAAATATATAATTATATTAATATATATATAATATATATATACTATATATATATATCATAAAATATATCTAATAATATATATATTAATTTATATAATATATATATATATATATAAACTGCATCAGATATAACGTCTTAAAAGAGGGGAAAATCAAAAGAAGACTCAAGAGAAGAAAGAGAAGAACTTAATACTCAAAGTAAAATTACAAGCTTAGAAGTTTCTTAGTCCCGAAAACCAGAGGTGATTTGTATGGACTTTAAGTAAATAGAGACTATAAAAAACCAACCTTGATGTTATCACATTACAAATAGTAATTCGGATCTGAATCTTAGTGAATAATATCTATTATATATGCAATTATTTATATGTTTTAATGTTAATATGCGATTTATCTTTAAATTGTTGATAGTTTATACGATGTTTATTATTGCTTGGTTTTTAAATTGTTTTTATTGTTAGGTTAAGTATAGTTCATTGATAATTTATAGTGTTTATTATATTTATTTTTATCTCTAAAAGATTTAAAAAATAAAATTAGGTAACACAGTTCCTCTCACTAATAAAACTATTAATTAAATTAATGGTAATAGTACTTAAATAATATCAATACATTTTCATAATTATTTCTTTTAAGAATTTAGAGGAAATATATTAATAAATACATGTTGAAAAAGATTAAGTTTAAAATAATTAAATCATTATTATTGCTATTATTTCTAAAAGTTGAGCTTGAATTGTTGACCATTAGTGTAGACCAATGAGAAAGCGATCTTCGTTTGTATCCCTTCACATACGTTGTATCTTCTCGGTGCCAAGACCTCCATAAATTTGGGAAGAATGTCTAACCCAAAACCTCTGTTTATCCTCCCATAAATTTAGAGTTAAAATGATTAATAATATATATAATAATATTCATATATATATTATTAGTGTTATATATATATATTATGACTATATATAAAATATTATAGATATTAGATATACACATTATAATATAGGTGCTATATAGTAGATAGATATTTATATGTATTATGAGTTAAACCCATGTATTGTATTACAAGCGATGTTACAGCATAATGTGAGGTTATTTAAATGTTAAAGGGGAGGAAGTAGTAGAGAAAGAGATTACGCGAGAATGGAAAAGTTAAAGGAATTTAATTATGAAAGCGGTTAAATAATATACCCTCAATGATGAAAGATATGAACTTACGGTTATATTATATATTATATCATAGATATAGTTAAATAATAAGTGATTTTTGAAAATCAAGCATCTGAACTTACCAACACTGCCTGTAAGGAGCGCAAACTATAAATGTTGATCAACAACGAGAAGAAGAGGTATGATAAGTAGAAATATACAAGAGGACGTACAGGAACGCAGTGCCTTATTTTGAGCTATAGGAGAAACTAATGTGTCTGCTAAAACATGTAAAGAGATCAGGAGAATAAAAATGAAGTTATTAGTAAAAATAGATATAAAGGATGAACGATGCAGATTGAAGAGCGGTACACGAGCTCTGCACACGCATATACCCACCTAGTCCCGCTCTGGCCGACCGAGACTTGAGAGGATGAGTGGGGACATACATGACGAAAAAGGAATGAGAGCAGGAGAGGAAATAACACAGATAGTTAAAGGAGGGACGAAAAAAGGATCAGCTCATGAGAAAGAGAACAATAGAACACTAATAGGAGAAGGATAGCCGTAAGAAGAGCAGTATGACGCGAGAATTCTGAAGAGAAGAACATCTCTTGAAAGGGTCTAGCGACGTCGATAGATGCACAGAGATATGCGTCTTTAAAAAGAGAGTGAGTCACACAATATACTGACAGTATGGCGACGTCTGGACGAAGATGCTGCGCGGCTGACATGAATCTCTAATACATCCTCTCCTTTTGGATAGATAGAATATAAGTATATAATTAAAAATGTATAAATTATTTAAGCAAATAATTTGCCTTTTCCCGTATTAATGTTAGTATGTATATATAATAATATATATAAATGATGAGTAAACTTATTGTAGCAAAATAATATAATGGATCATTCAAGTTAATATGATTGAGCTGATTATTAAAATTGAGTAGTATTCTGTGAAATAATTATAATGCCTGAGTGTTTATGTGAGATAGCTAAAGTTGATGAGTTTATTTATACCAAATAGTGTTATAGTGAATCATACTATTAAGTTCAGCTCATAATATATAGCAAGTATATAGCTACAGTATAAAAGCATAATATACCACCCCATCCTACACCATCACAAACAAATTCATAAAATCCCTTGCATTTAAAAACTCTTACTAACAATTATTAACTAACTTAACCTAGAGTAACATACCCTCATTGATCACCCATCCGTAATAGACTAAAATTTTGAAAACACTCATATCAGAGTAGATTGTAAATATATAACCTACTATTTTTAATTCATATCTATACTAACAATTATGTTACTATTACTTAACATTATATATCGTGTTAGATTAAAAATATTTATATTTATAAGGCCTTCCAATTTCATTGCCGTCTGAAAGGAGATCAGAAGGGATCCCGAAAAGCTTGGGCCTAATACTTTTAAACCTAGTCCTTGAAGTAACCCCATATTTATATTTATATATGAGGTGAAGGTGAAAATAAATAAAATATAGTGTAGAGAAACTAAACCTGAAGAAAAGTGGAGTTACCTGATATAACAATACAAAGCCACTTCCATCACCTACTCATAGAAACCTGTCGACCAAACTACAACCCATGAACCCAGAAAGTACTCAACTGCACATTCTTTCTAATTTGACATTCAGAGAACATATACTCTTAATTTGCTTTAATTAATTATAAACTATATTATTTTTATTATTATTAAAAAAAAATATATAATTAAGATATACTTAAAGCACATATATAATAATTTTATTAGATAAACATTAACATAATTTATAGAAGGTATTTCTACTTTATATTTAATATAGATTTAATAATAATATTATATATAATTTTAATTTATAAATTATAATATATAATATAAACTATATTAGTTATACTACTTCGGCAATATAGATATAATAATATATATTAAACATTAATATATTATATATATTATAGATATTAATAATATTATAATATATATAGAAGATATATATATTATTATAATATAATATATATAGATATATAGATATATATATATATAATATATATTAATATAATAGATAATGATATATATTATATATATATATAAGAAATAATTAATAATTATATATATATATAATAATAATAATTTATAATAATATAATATATATAACTTATATTATATATATATAATATAATATATATAATTATATATATATATAATCATATATATATAATAAATATATATTAATATATATAATAATAAATAATTAATAATATATATATATAAATATATATTATTATAATATAATTATTATATATAATATAAATAATACATATATAGTAAGCCAGGTAATTAGTATATTAACCTGCACCCTTTGTATTTATTTAATATTTGAATTTAATGTATATTAGGTTTATTGAATAGAATATATGATAAGGTATGTATTATGCAGTAATATTAATTATGTAGAAATTAGGGAAAATGAAGTAAGGAATCCTGCTTGTTAGATTATTAGTTAATATAGTAGTGTTTTTGTATCGCCAATCATGAAGAAGCAGGGTAGATAGTATATCAGTTAGCAAAGGGTATAGTAATACCCATAGGGCTATAGGATATAAATAAGTAAGGGTGTGAAAGTATATATTATGAATAACAAAACACAAATTTCTGATGTAACATTGAACATTGTGAGGTCAATATTTCTTCATTTAAAACTGATGAATTAGTTCTTAAAAAATAGCCCAGGAGAGGAATAGCAATCTGCCATGATCTAACCCTTCAAGCCTTATCTCATTTCTTGCAGGAAAAAATGATTTATTAAAATTAGCGAAGCGGGCAGAAGAGAGAAGACAGATCCGCTAGAGCTATTGCGATATAGTAGAGGAGGAAGAGGTGACAGAGAGGAACAGGGACGGGGGCAAATTAAGCCGTGTGAAATTAGGTAACAAGTGAAAGTAGACAGAACGAAATTTCATCTTCTGGCTACCAAGATGTACTGAACTCTTTCGAGCCTGGAGCGTTTGACCTATAAAATACTAATTTCATTAACTTCTTGTATCCAGCAACCGTGATCAGTCGAAAAGAAAATTAATAGGTATCTAAAAGGTGATGGAACTGATGTGTACAAGAATTAGGAAGGACCTTGACCCTTTTCTTGACCCAATCGACGCTTTCGACTAAAGCTCTTCAATATCTAGAAGCTTTTCATATAAAGGTCTTTATCCAGAATCTCTTAATTCTGGCAGGAGATATAATGAGCTGAAAAGAAGTTTATCTATAGAAGAAGGGAAGAGAAGCCCGTAGTTAAACTGAGATAGTTGTAGTTTCATCACTTACAATATGTTTAGATGTACCTTTTCTTCTTGAACTTCTGCTTCCAACCGCGTGTTGAATAACAGAGGATCAGAAAAGCGCCTAACATAAAGAATAAACGAAGAGCTAACCCAGGAGATGGGTTTCCACAAGTCTAAGCCGAGAAAAAGTGCAAAGATTTGGAAGCATATGGTTGGTTGTGTATCTGTCAGTGTGAAGCTTACCATCGTAGTTAGGATGTGAGGCCAGTCATATAAACAACAGCTAGTATAATATCATTGGTCAATGAGGAAATTTCTCTTCGTACCATTGGTGTGTAGTCATTTACCCTTCCCCCCTCTGCGAGTATCTTAAAGCTAAACTACCCGATGAAGGGAAAAGCAATTGAAGTCAAGCCAAAAGATAAGGGTAGAAAGGGTTTACTATGAAAGCGGGTAGAATTAGGTAGAGCCATAAAGATGAAAGAAGTAACCATAATGGTGCTGCAGTTAGGAGAAAGAGTACTATTGACCAGTTCGGCCAATTGCGAGTTTTTGTAAATGTGGAAGTGCGTATAAGTTGAAGACAAACTTGCTGATGAACCCAAAAGTATTGAAGTCATTCACACGAAGTCACAATTTATAACTTGTCCAGTTTAAAATTTTCCGAATCTACCAACTACGACCTCTAGAAAGATACCAAGATTACCATCACTCCCTATTCCCGACTCCGACCCTCTTGATCTAAGTTGAAACTTCAACTCGAGACTTTTCCGGTACTCAACTCCGGACGTCACACCCATTCTATATTCAACCTTTACGCAGACGTCACGAAGCATCCACTGTCACGCAACCTCGACTTTCTCTCCTCATATCCAACCGACAACCCACCTCCTACGACCCTCAAACTCTCCGAACTAACAACGCGGACTATCCAGAAACTCCAGACTCCTGAACTCCGCAAACCACTGATATATATAATTAAGATATTAAATATTATAATATTAATAGTATATATATATATAATATATATATACTATATATAGTATATATATGTATATATATATATATATATATAATATATATAAAATATATTATAAAATACTATATATTATTAATATATATATATACTAATAAATATTTAATATTATAATATTATTATATATATAATATAAATATAATATAATATTATATAGTATATATATGAATATAATATAGATATATATAAATTATATAATAAGCCGTATATTCTTTTGTTTGAAAATTGAGGCTGAACGAAACGTAAGATATATGACTTCGAGTTTGCGTTCTAGTTTTTGTCAAAAATCACTTAAGGCGACAATAAAAACCGCAAAGAAAATGCTTACCACTAGACATTAAGAATTTTACGACTATAGAAGAATATCCGCTGCGTGTCCCTAAGAGCCCTCTAATTTTCCACACATCTTTAGCAACCTGATCAGAAATCCGTGCCCAGGCAACGTTCAATGTACGAAAATTGGCTCAAGACAAACAAAAATGGAATCTGGCCGTCTAGGGAACAATTGAAAGTGTGGTGATTCCCTTGTAAAACTGACATGGAAATTTAAAATATATGTCATTCTTTTCCAATAAAAAACAAGAGCTTTAAATCTGATTTGCTTTTGCCAAAAGGAGAAGAACTCCAATAACACCAGGATACCTCATAAAACATCATTGGTTTAATATAATAAATATCAACCATATTGTGAATCACTGATTCCTGTGTACCTATAAGAATTCTGGCACTGCTCCTATCCTTCGCAAAACCAAAAGTGGAGCTCCAATTAACACAACAGCTGATTCCAAATTGTTAATTAAATTCAAAATGTAAGACCTTAGCAACAGAAATCGCATCGTCTTAACAGTAAAAAATAATTACTGATGCTAAAAACTGGGCGAGATTTCATTATATATTAATCTGAGAGTTGTAAGACAATTGTAATACAAAAACGATATATAAAACGGAGTTCTAAATAAAATTATAAAAAGCAAGCGAATATCTAAAATTCTTTAATCTATCGAGTAAACGCTGCGATATTTTACAATTCATGATAAATAAAAGGAGTTAGAACTAAGGAAATTTAATCCCATATAATAAAGTTATTAGTTGGCTTGCTTAACTTATACATAATTTATCGCAAAGACATATATATATCAATCCCTTAACAATACATAATTATATTGGAGATAATAATTTCTTAATTATCTATCTCGCTTTAATCAAAAAATGCGGGGTCTAAGGATCCATTAGCATACACAAAGCCTTGTTGATTATGTTTCTGATTGGTAAGTTTTTCCATTATGAAAAGAAATCACACATTTCTCCGGAATAAATTTATTATCTAGCTTTAGCCTTTTTGATAAGTAAAACGTGAGTTGCATACTCGAAATTTCTATCTAAGACAGGATAACAACTTATCGGCCTAAAACTACTGCTATGATGTTCTAAACTTCCTGTTTTATGCTCTGCTTCCCTTACATGCGATTCTTTCCTTTCCAATTGATCTTCCCTTTTCATGTATTATAAACATCGGTAATCATCAATCATTTGGATATTTAAAGGATAATTATACATCTCTTTTTTATATAAAAATAACAAATTTACATTTCTTTAATATTAAATAAAATCATACCTATCATTACTTTATTCACATATCGTTACAATATATAATAATAATATATAATATTATAATCATTATATAATATATATAATCATATATATAAATATATAATATATATATAATATACTACAATATAATAATATAAATATATATATATATATATATATATAAATATCTATATATATATATATAAATATATATATAATATAATAACTATATATAATATACTCTTCTTTTACACTTAATTTCATCCTTTTCATTATAAATTTTCTTCTATATTTTTCCTCTGAAAAGAAAAAAGTTAACACGCTTTTTCTAAGTAAAAATATGCCTTACTTGTCGATGTTCTAACCTTACAAAGCTTCCGAACTATTTTGCTGTTTGACTAAAGCAGTTTTCAAACCACTCTCCCTCCTTTCTTCTTTATTTCAAATATGATTATTGTGTACATCATTTTTATATATTTGTACATGACGTGCAACACTGTTAGGTACATTGTTGTGTAGGTTATTAATTTTAAGAGTTTGATTCAATTACATTACCAATGGATTAATGTGACGCATTAATTTTTTCATTCCCCGAATACTACTGTAGTATACAACACTAAGTAAGGAATACTTGTAGTAACTAAGGCTAACACACAAACAAATGCTGTATATCTCATATAATCTCCAATAAACGGATTCATTAATATTATTCATTGTTACATGAGAGGACTACATAAAGAGGAAAGCTAAAATCTTGTTCATCTGAAAAAGAAAAATATAAAAATCTCTCAAAATTAATACAAGGTTGTTATCATGTTAAAGGATGCAGTCCCATGGCTGAAGTTTAGTTAAACCGACAGCATTTTTTTTAATTGATTGTTAGTTAATTTTTACTTTTACTGAGATGAGCGAATATCTGCCCATCCTATACAAGCATAAAATATATTAAAACGCTGACAATAGTAAGACAGGGTGTTAAATTGCAGTGACATGTTATTTAGAGAAAACACAAACGCAGGGTTATTCATGAAATCTTGGCTTATTAATTATTAGTTTACATCAGAAGGAGCTGAAATATGCCAACTAAGATGAAAAATATTAAAAATCCATAAAAATGTTTCGGCGAGATCTTGAGAAGTTTCGATACCATGCTATTGGCCAAAACAGGAAAAGATTATTTTATTTATAATGACCTCTTATTTTTACTTAGTATTATTTTTAAATTTTACATTAGAGTTGAACTAATATCTTTTCCACCATAAAAAACAAAGGAAAAAATTAAAATCTCTAAAAAATCAAGGCAATGCTGCTGCAATAAAGAAGACCATGCGTCGGGTTTTAGTATATTAAGAACTACTAAAATACCAATAACATTTATAGTTACTGAATCAACTTTTTCCATTGATTGTATTTAAATTACAGAATTTGCAACACGAATAGTTATTTTAAATTATTAAACACGTTGAAGAATAACAATTTCCATGGTGTGATGCTCCAATTCACTCATCAAAGAAAGTTCCCATAAAAGTATGATATTGTATTAAATATCTTCTACAAACTTTAAACTTGACAATGGAAAACTTTGCGTACTTACAAAACCTTGGCAATTTTCGATGAAGATTCTGTTCCGAATGATAAATATAAAGGCGATAAATTAATATTTATTCCCACTAACCTAGTTTATCAAATTACTTTCATTGATGCAAACACACGTACGCAATGCAAACACACCACACCAACAACACACAACATATAAAATATATAAATATATATATACATTATATATATATATATATATATATAATATAATATATAATATAATATAATATATAAATACATATATACCAATTAGAGTTCATCTCGCTTAACGTATACGGGAAAAGCCAAAGAGAAATTGAACCAAAACTTAAATTTAAGACTTCAAACAAATCATCTTCTTCGGTAACAAAGCTTGCAGCTATATTAATTATAAGGGACGCCAAAGAACAAAATCCACTACAAATATCTCACGTTGGGCCGCCAAACTTATACCCTAGAGTATGGTTCATACACAGAAATATAATATATAATATATACGAATATAATAGTACTATAATTATAAATACTACCTATAAAACCAAAATACAAATAAATAAATAATAATGTGTCGACCGTGTAACGTCGACTATGTAATAGCAGTCCAATACTTTCCTGTTCTTTGAAACTAGCGAGCCTATCTACAAAACACATTTAGCATTTCCTTTTCGAAAAACTGACTAACTCTCCCCATCTCTCAACCAGAGAATTTAGCTGTCAGAGACCACTATGACCTCAATTAGGCACCCTATATCTCTTCAAAAATACATCCATTCTTCAAAATGGTCTACAAAATGCAAAAAAAATTTGGGAATCTAATATAGTATAAAATACTTAAATCCTACACTTAACATCGCATTAGAGTAATTTTCTTGTGGCACTTCCTGGATTGCCTGAATCGCTGCAAAAACGAACACGAAATTTGCGTAGTGGGTTTACTTTTGTTTATGGCAAACAACTGGTATTAATACTGGAATCAGCTGCTAGTGATGGAGCACCGTCGATTTCGGATAAACCGAAATAAAAAAAATAATAACAAAATGGTTATATTACAAAAAATTGAAATTCAACTATTGGGGATGGAGTTTATCGATTTTTAAGAAATTAGATTTAAACGCCGATTAAGTACTTGAATGAAATTTACATTCAGGACATCTTCTGTTTGTCTTATTATAATAATAGTCCCCGTCGGTTAAAAGAGACATTGTCACTCGCGCGGTTTGCCAACTGTTTGACCCTTATGCCGAGTGTGGACGGAAGAGTGCGTCGTGTTCCTGTTTGGTGGGTGGTATAGTTAAACACTGCAGCTAACATTTTCTCGCCCGCCTCTTCCTTTATGTCCATTGTGCTTAGTGTCGTTCAAAAACACCGTTACAAGATAGCGGACCATTTCTGACTATGAGGCCCAGGTTCATCGCCCAGCAGTGTGAATAGACTTAAGGGTGTATATTTTCAGAATACCTATGCACACTGAAGTAATGAATAATTATAGCAGGTTTGGTCTTCATGTATACTTAAAGTCCCCGGTTAAAAGTATTTCACTCTGCCGCGTTTAGACCCTGTATTGACCCTACGCCCGAGTCGTGGGAACAAGTGGACAAGAGTGCGTCGTCGTAGTTCCTCTATGATCTCCTAGCACACTTCTTCGCACTCTATCTTTTGTCCACCTCTCCGCCTCGCCCCAAACACGACAGCCCAGGTTCATCCCAGCACTCAAAACCTAACCAACCCAACACCTTTAAACCTATTCGTCTCCACCAACTCGACCAATATATATATAGATCATTTTTTTCCACAACTACAATAAATTAAATATATAAATTATATATATTTAAACATATTTTATAATTAATAATATATACTAAAACCTATTTACAATATATATAATTATATAAATTATAAAATTATAAATAAATAATATTAAATATTAGGGATAGAGTGTACCGATAGTATCGGAGTAATTCATGGGATATACGGTATCGGTAGTACGGCCATTTATTTGATGAGTATCTAAAGATATCTATTACCGTATCGGGTTCATAAATGCGATAACTTCAGTATCCGAATTACTTCTTACTTTTTGGGTTGAAAAATTATAGGAGAAACTTTTAGATCAATTTAAAAATAAATTCTGGCTCGAATAGGATAGCTTAGATACTAGGTTATGTTTTTTTTTCCTCGATTTCCTTTTAACTTAGATATTGCGTTTTTCATCCACTTGGGCTTTAGAAGTAACAATTTACACTATTTGGAACAGCCATTATTATAATTTATACAGATTTATCTACTTTTTTAGTTTATAAAATAGATTTTTATTTTATTTTTGAACGCAATTCGTAGAGAGCGTGTGACGTCTGTAGTGAGTGTTTTAAAACTTTCTAGATTATTAATATTTTATGATTTATTTGCACTGTAATAGGGTTTTAGCGTTTTTTAAAATTTAGTTTGTAGGTACGAATAAATTTTCCAAACATCATTCTCCTTTGGTTTTCTATTTGTTTCTGTCTCTTTTTTTTTTTTTTTTTTTTTTTTTTGTGTGTTGATTGGTGAATGCGGTAGGAATGAATAGAACAAAATTTGCTCACAAGCGGGCTTTCTTTGAACTGAGCCAATCAAATCAATGCTTTCACTCTAACTCTGCATCCTAAATGGAATACTACCTTCTCTAACTCTAAACCTAATTTATGCTCTTGTCTGAGACCCAGATCCAGATGGATAAGAATTCATCCTTCAACTCGTTTAATATAAACTACTACTTATAACTTATATTTATAATTTCCCGTTGAAGGGGTGGAAGTATGTCCTATTGGTAAAATATAAACATTCTATAACCACGTCTCGAAGAATCTCTTTTCTTTCTCTGAGTCTACTACAATAATTACTGATATATCTTAACATGCCTACTGTTCTACCTAACAAAAAGTAAAATTTGTCATGGCCTTTTTGAATTACAACTTACTACTTCCTCACGAGACTGTTATATCTTCCATTCCATAAATACTGACTGAGTCCTCTATATTAGGGGAATTTCAAGTGTACACCAAAACTGAATTGTTGTGTTCCTCTCATGACTATTTAGTTGGAAAAGGAAGCCGAAATTCTATTAAACAGTATCTCAACGTATCTGGAGGCAACTGATTAAATAACCTACACACATTCCGGATCGTTCCCAATTCCGTATTCTTTAGATACACACTTGACCTATGTGGTTCACCGCCTAGTCCTTCGTCTCTATAAATTAATACACCACCTTCGCTTACTCCTATCGGTAAATCTTACCAAACCAACCTGATGATTATCACTTAATTTTGAATATTTCTCTAAATAAACAATCTTCCATTCCTGCCTATGCGGTTTTTCGTGGCAAAGCACTTTTGATCGGGTAAGCCGAAAACTGAGGGGGCATTGCGTTGTTCTACGCAACTATAATGAATTGACTGCGTAATTACTCTTAAAAAGACGCTTCAGCATTCTGCGATTAAAGGCGGAACTGATAATTGTTAATGGGATGAGCAGGTTCAGATATCCTTCTTGGACTAAAATTCTTTCCCTCCTCAAAACCATGGTTACAAGATCACGCTTGTTGACCTGCGCCATCAGGCTTAGAGACGAGTGCTTAAATCGGTAGGGAATGTGGAAAAAATTCTCGTTCTGCCTATGACACTCTTGACCAATTTTATTCAGCTATGAAGAAATCGTGCAGGATACTTCTATTCGACGAGCTAAAGCGCTTTCATTAAACGAAAATGCGCTGACCTTCTTGGTACTCCTACTGACAAATCTCTCTGGCCTCTTGCCCAAAAAACGATCTTCTAACAACTTCTGAAAATCATCCTTTCCTCCTCTTAATTCGCTCTGATGATTCTTTAGTGTTTAAATACTCGGCAATCTGATAAAGGCCAATCATCAATCCTTTGGCCTCCTATTTTCCTCGTATTTTCAAGCACACTGGACGATTTTCTGCGTATATTTAAACCTCTTCCTCCCCTGCCTTCTCCTCTCAGGTGTCTCGATTGCCTTAAGTTTACCTGTCATTCAATTTGATCGGGTGTATATGGCTCCTTGAAAATCTGACGTAACGTTAGGAAGGCGAGGTTGGCCCGTGATGGCATCCTTCTCTCGACGTTTTTATTGAGGAAGAGTGTGCTTTCCGTGAGCTGACTCTCCTACCACCTCGTTCAACTATATTCTCAATATGCCTCAATACTCAGCCTCTTTCCCTTCAGTAGTTGGAATGTTATCTGCGCCATATTGTCACAACTTATTCGAAAAAATGATGGATCTGCCTCTGATCCGTCTAACTATCGCCCTATAGCTGCTAAACTTGTGTATTTCTTTTCTAAGATCTTATTGAAAACCCTTCTATCAACTCTCGACTCTTGAGATAAACACTGGAATCTTACTATCGCCTTCGTTCAAATGATTACCAGTAGGGTTTCGGTGCTACGAGAATTCTATGAAGCGATTATAAAACTTCGATTTAACAGATTATGGTTTTCCACCCTTAGGACACTACGGGAAGACTTGTAGGTTAGTGACGTCGACTTGACATATCCTAAAGCAATTGATCCGGGTAAGAGGTATGGCACGCCGGTCACTGCCTCTCCATAGCGTCCCGACTCCTTTGGGTTTCTTTCTCTCTTTGCGTTATCTTATGTCTAGCTTGTCTTGTCAAATCGCTCAATGTGGCAGTGGTTGAGTCGCGGGCAACTGTTCTTCTTTTAAACTGTCAATAGTGTTATGTTCCAACTCAAGGTGTATATGGTTACTCATCTCCCTACTCTTATTCAGCTTTCCATCAATATCTCTCCTCTGGTG
>JABUQX010007226.1:0-31219 GCA_015478945.1 Trachelipus rathkii | reverse complement strand
AGTAATTATGATAAATATAATATATATATATATATAATATATATATATATATATATATAATATATATATTATATAGTATATATATAAGTAATAGGTATTTATTGTTTTAAACTATCTTTAAGCGGATTGCAAATTAATCACGCTTAGTTAAAAAAGATTTGATATAATAAACTGAATTTACGATAGAAAATTCTCCAAGTATATAGTTTTGATGTCCTAGTTGGTTGATATGGTAATATTACATTAATTATATTTCATTATTCACTCATTTATTAATATAAAAACTTCTCAAAGTTGAGTACAAATTAATTTTA
The DNA here is from genome assembly GCA_015478945.1 of Trachelipus rathkii. Lineage (NCBI taxonomy): Eukaryota > Metazoa > Arthropoda > Malacostraca > Isopoda > Trachelipodidae > Trachelipus > Trachelipus rathkii. The sequence continues at coordinate 30,905 of JABUQX010007226.1, read as the reverse complement.
TATTGATATAATATTAATTATTATTATGATATTATTATATTGTTCATTATTCAATATTTATTATTATTATTATTTATTATTATCTACCTTAAATTTTTATTTGATAATATTAGTTACATTTATTATTATTATTATTTATATTGATTATTATTATTATCATTATTCACTTAATGTAATTTTTATTATAATTTGATATAATATATTATACAATTATTATTTTACATCTATGTGGTAAATTTTATGTTATGATACAAACAACTTTGTGATTTAAATCCTAAAGGTGTTAGAGTATTTGAACTTTATTATGTGTATAACAGCATCTCTCTTACTTATATATAAATTTTATTAATTATTATTATATTATTATTATTATTATTATTATTTAAGTAAAATATATATTAATATTTAGAAATTATTTTCAATAGAATATTCGATGAAAGGATACTACGTATTATTATATATTTACTTATTTTATTTTATAATACTATGTATAATTTATATTCTAAAATTAATTCATGTATAATTTTAAAATATTAATTACTGATTATATAACGTAAAACTCTCTATTTAATATATTATGCCCTCATTAGCTAAGCTCCTATCAAGTCTTTGCTATATGTGTAAAACTATTCTGAGTCTCGTCCTTTTGGTCCATCTCGCATACGGAGCCTACTAGCATTTTTAAATATAATGAGTGCTCCATTATATAAGCTTACTGTGTACTCTATGTGCTATAGTGCTCGATAGTCCTCAGTTGCTTTGATTGAGCTCGGTAGACTCGTGTAATCACATAATATTAACAGTTTATAATTTTTCCACCTAAATTTAAAAAAAAGAATTGTAATGAAGTCGGTAACGTTAAAAAGATTGTAGTATTTATTATAAACCTTCCAATTTCAATTTCTTCTCCGCTTTTGATGCCTCATATATATATATATATATATATATATATATATTCCTAATATACTCTTATATTCCTCATATTATTATAGCTTCAGGTCTTTACCAGATGATCACATTATTAGGACTGTACTTAGCAGATCACTATCCATTCACACAACTTTAAGACTCCAATCATAGCTCCTGCCTCACACAAACCTACCTACATTGGAGGCATTATATACTGTTTAGACTCTACTACAGTTCCACACTTTGGCTATTGTTCCATAAGCCGAAAGAATTTTTCATAAAACTCAAATTATAATTTTTTGAAGCGATTATTATATTTCGTATTTATGCATTTGCCAAATCGATAATTAATAATATAAAATAATAAATATATAGAAGAAAAAAAATATTATAAAAAAAATGAAGGAATATAATGGTTGATGAAGCATTATTGATTATCCAAATATGGTTTTTTATTCTTTAGAGTATTAAAATAAAAAATTACGAACCCTAAGAGTGATAGAAACACATTTTCAAAGTAAAATTAATTTCTGGTTTAATTATTATGGTTTCTTATTACTAACTCACTTAATCAATACGTTAATACAAATAACTCAACCCATCTCTCTTTCTTAAACAATACCCATACCCTAAATACCAAACACCAAACCCAACTAGCTTTCATACTATATATATACTGAATAACAATCACTCAGATACTACCATATCACCTCACAAACCCAACCTATAATACCATATAACCGTACACCCCATAATACCCTAAATCTATATATTATACATAATACTAATGTATATAAAAACTCCATCCAATACCTAACCTAATATATATATACACTTAATATATATAAACTAACCTAACCTAACCTAACCTATAACCTTTCGCTATATTAAACCTATATATACACTATATAATACCTTAAATCATATTACAAATTATCTCTATAAAACCAACCACCCCTACATGACATCTTTGGAACGCACCTATATCACCGTAATAAGAATCTTCGTACGTGATTAAGGTTGTGCACACGGCGCTTCGCACGCGTTGTTGACGCGCGCGGTCAGAGTAAAGCGATGGATGTTGGTAAAATCTCATATATTGGGTTCCTATCAAATTCAGATTGTTTTCCAGTCTGACTATTATGTCTGGTCTAGTCCGCCGAGCGTGAGGTGTGCAAAATCGGAAGATCATATGGGATACTATATCTTAGAAACTATTAATGAATTAATAAACTTATCTGAAAATGTTCTGGAGAAATATATTATTCACGCATGACAATTTAACACTGATGTTTGATCTTATATGGAGAAGATAAAGAGTTATCAAATAGAGCATGTATAAAGAAATGTGTTGAGATGGTTTGTACATGATAATGGTAAATGTAGGTCTTGTTTTTGGGCATATTATGCTGGTTGTTATGCAACAGATATCTCAAGAGAATATATGTAGTTGGAGATTGAATAGTAAATGAGATTTTGAATCTCACAATAGGAATTTCTAATTCTAGAAAGTATGGATACTGTGTATGTGTTATTTAACTGTAAAGTAGTAAGCAGACAGTGTGAAACGAGGAGTAATATAGGATGATTGAGATAAATAGTTTCAATTTGTGCGATTATTAAATAATTTTAGAACTGATTGTTGATAGGATAAATAAGTGGTAATATATGATACTTAGTAGTTAAGTAAAGTTAATGAAAGTATGATAGATGAAATGTTAAAAGAATCATAAAATATGGTTAAATGTAGAGATGTATAACATATTAATGTTTTATGTGAGCTAAACAGTGGTATCATATATATGAATATATATATTATATATTATGGTTTTCGCACTATAATCTGCTTTTTTCCCTCTGCCGAAAACTGAGTTGTTCGAAAACCAAATCATTTTTCCCCATTATCTACATTTAATGATATAAAAGATATTAAATTCACTTAATAAGGGCTGAATTATTTAATTACCTTAGTAACTATACAAAAATTAAGACACTCACTAACAGGTAGTTACTTAGCTTAGATAGATATATATAGGGAAATCCCTCTATAAATGAATAATACAACCTGTCGGCAATTTAGAGTTCGTATAGAGTTCATTTCGCGTTTATAGTTTTTTGCGGCAGAGAAATTTATATAAGTTCGGCTGCCTCTGACCTTTTTGTATAGTAAATTTTACGGAATATAGAAGATACTCATGCATTTCGTATTATTATATAGAATAAAGTAGTTGTAATCAGTTACTATTTAGAAAATAATACATATATCAGGATGACTAATTATATCTTATCAACAATATAAATACTTGCACACATTATCTATCAGTCTATATATATATACCATTTATACCTCTCATATATATAAATATATATCATAACAAATTTCCTTTAATAGTCTATGAGAACTTATGAGGATATCCTCAACCTTCACATTCCATTCATCATATACCAAATGATACATATTCCTCTAATCCAATTTTCTTTTGGGAGCATGCTTCAATTATTTTGAAAGGTGCTTACCAACTCTTCTGTATATGTAAGCTCGATAACTGTGATTCATTTCAACAGCTCTTCAACATTGCGGATTGACAGCGGCTATGCGCATCTGCTTGGATCTATGTAAACAATGTCATCAACAACTTCTTTGTTAAAGTGAACTATATTATAATCACTTATACCTTAGTAATGTATACGCTACTTATCAGCTGCTATGACTGCTTTCAAAATGAAGAGAGTAATGAAAAATGGTTTCATTACTATTGGAGTGTATAGGTTATCAAATTTCATGATATAAAATTATTATTATCAGTGAATAATAAAAAACAGTAGATGATAGAACAGAATTGTGGTAAATCTCATTAATACAATATTTAAAGAATGGGTGAAAATTGTTAAGAACAGCTGCAACAGTGTGACCACAAAGGAAATCGGAGATAATGTTATAGAATGAAGCATAGAAACAGAATGAAAGAAATCTAAAAAATTAAATTTTTGCGTCAAACCATGGTTAAAATTTTTGGTAATTCCTATACAATCTATTGCATGAATAGTCTATTGTGTATGTTTGTAGTTAAGCAAAAAGAAACCAACTCGCATAACATTATAATTGAGATATTGAGCCTCAAAGTTCAAGTTAATCACAACTGAAGTGACTGATGAGAGTTAGTTCAAATTAGGAATGGTCAAATCACCGGAATTTTGGGCATCGCAACAGAATGAGAGCACCACACACCACACCGCACCTCTGTGTTTCAATTTCTATATTTTTAAAATCGTACAATCGTACAAATTAGCGCATATTTAAACACTTATTGTGACGATGTTTCGACACTATCGTGTGTCATCTTCAGGTCTAAAAACCAAAATAATTAATTTATTTAGGGGAACTCGGAGTAAGATGGGGACGCTAAGGAAAGAGTTCGAATTAATACACCAAATAACATGCGATTTATACTTTATAATATTGTTCCTTTTGAACACCCTTGGGTTATTGGAGTGGTAAACTAATTACAGCTTCACTTTGAAATCTCCACTCGCCTTGCCATACACAAGAAGCGTAAGCCTATCTTTTCATTTGGTTTGTGCTCCTGAGTAAGGCTTTAATTATCTCCTTTGTATATAAAGGTTGTATTTAGGTCAATTTTCTTCCAAAATAACCAATTATATTCGTGATTCCTGCTGATTGTAATACTGATACAGGTGATAATATTTAATTATCTTTACCTTCTATAAATAATTTATATTATATGAATTCGATTATGATTTAAATAAATTCTCATAAGCCCTCTTCCTTGATTTGCCACTATATTGTACTGCTATATCTCATTGCCTTAAACTATTATATACTATGTAATTTCCAAGTAATTGTTGCGTTACTACTTTAAAATTCTCAATACCACTACTACTCTTATACTCAGCCCTTGAATACTAAAATCATTTATGTACTTGTTACACCAGGGGCTCTATATTCTGCATCCTTTTGGATAATATCATTTATTAAGAAGTACTATAGCGCCTTTTTTAACACAATAAATGCTTGATATTGCTCTAATTACTAGTATTGTTCGTCTCGTAACTGCTTCTCATTAATATAATAATAACAGTACAACTTTCCACTTTCTATCAAGTATCTGAGGCCTTTTATGATTATCGTACAGAAGTATTCATAAACTTTCCTTTTATTGACAAACATATTAGTCACCTCCCTTTATTATTTTTTCTTTCATTTCTTTCATAAATAGATGATATTTTAAATAAAATCTACTAACAATAAATATACAGTATGCTGTATATTTATGAATGTCCGCCAACCACCTATAATGTGACTTTAATTCTTATATCAGTAAACTTATATCCATTCTGTAGGGCTGAATGCGTTGTATGACATCCGAGTGTCCATTAATCGGGTCGTCTGGCCCTTTGCTGAGTTTTCATGGCGGTTGTATCCAGCTCAGTGTCGAAAAATCAAAAATTTGGTTCCGAAAACAAAGCCATTTTTCTCGTTTTAGACGCCTTTTTTTAGTTCAGATTTAAACTGATTTCTAACGAGCATAAACTTGATATCCACACCCGCCATTCTGTCCGTCCCCTCGAAAAGACACACATGATTAAACAGATTCCAACTGCTCATACTTCTTCTGCCAGGCAGTAAAAAGATCTCGAATTATATAGTATCCATAACCGCTGTGTTAGGGGATAAGGAGAAGTAAGAAAAATATGGTGCTCTATGCTGTACATGGAAAATAAATTATAAAATGATCGCTGGGGACTATAACCGTGTCGTAGAAGGCGAACTAATGGTGAGCGGGTAGGGTAGCTTAGGTAAGGAGTGAAATGGCTCGTGCCTTTATGACTACAGGATACTGATGTCTTAGCTCTTTAATAGATCCAGTTAGGGAAGTGATAGATAAGCAATAATACTCGTCGAGAAAGGGGTACGTGATCGCAGTAAGCGCCTTCTTATCCTTCGGCGAAATGTATGAATCGTATCTGTATAGAGCAATGTCAGAGGAATAAATGTTGAAGCGAGATGAGGAAGGAGGCTCGACGCGCATCACTAATCATAGACAGGGAGACATCACTTCGACTATCACTGGCTCGCTAACGACTGGGCCACCTGAACAAAGATGAAAGGAAACCGCGCTCATCCACGCTGCGCTCGCTCACGCGTCGCTCGAATGTGTTTGGTGTTGTGCTGAGAAAGGAAGGCGAGAAGGCGATAGAAGATTTGCATCTGAATGAGTGAGTTGTGGTCGAACTATGTGATAGTGCGTATGTGTAGTTATTGTGGTGGTGGTGTTGGTTCTTGTTTCGATGTGGATGAGTTAAAAGGTTAAATTAAGTTTGAAATGGTCAAAAATTTGTGTGGTTGCGACATATGGTCCATTGAGGGTAATGTTGAAAATAGTACGATTTTCTGGGATAAATCTGAATGATGTTTTTGGATGGCCGCGCAACACGAGCACATCTCAGCTCATTTGCCACATTGCTCATCAATCCGGATTTTACAGTTTTCACCACAATTCACGGGCAGAAGCCCTATTCAAGAGGGGGTGTAGTACAGCTCAAAAGTTTCACCCTCTAGCGGCCAAAGATTACGACCATCCAATGAGCGGCACCAGACGCAGGCTTTAAAGTGAGAAGATCTAAACTTCAGTACGGAAATACAGCCAGACTGGAAGAGCAATTCGCAACAAACAGAGTGGTGCGGAAAGAAGGAGCCCCACAGCAAACTAGCCATCCGATAAGTTACAAAATGTCAAACACAGATATTCGTGCCAGTAATTTGCAGCAACTAAATTATGATGCTTATTGCGGTAAGCTAGTCGTTAAGGGTCGGTATGTATGGTCAAGTGAGGGTAGATTGTACCATTGCACGCGAAGGCACTTATTTGTCGCTTAGCTGCGGTACCTATAAGGATAGAGATAAAGCAGACAATTCATTGCCGCGCTATCGGGAAGTGCGACGACAGGATCAAAAGTGAAGCTAGAAAACAATGGAGTGAGGAAACAGTTTTATGTAGAGGCCTTTTTGGCAGGATTGAAACGCACTTTATAAACGAGGAACACTCATGAGGAAACTGGTTACCAAGAGCGAAGTGGTGAAAACAGAGCCCTCTCACCAAATGAGTAGTGGAGTAGGGTGTATGAGAGAGTACATACAATAATGTGAGGGGAATGATGACGCATGTATTAGTTATAGTAGTAGGTGTAAGTTATGAGAAAAGGAAGGAGTGCTGGCACAGAGGAAAATCGATAGAGGACGATGGTATACCGAAGTCATATGAAGAGGAGCCTAATAGCCGCTTATATGCAACCGTATCAACTCGCTAGTATGTTGGATGGGTTTTGGTCCTAATGAGACAGTATATATGTATCTCACTCCTATGTATGTCATGTTAGACCAACGCCGATATGTTTATTATACGTGTGTACCAACGATGAGAGACGGACGAGAAATCCTTGTTGACACGCATGTACTCAGGGCAAAGTTAGAAGGTATTTGGAGAAAGGAGATTTGTAAAAAAATAGGGAGTTATTTTAATTAAAAAAGTGAAGGACTTATAGCAGCAATGATAATGGGGGTAACTAGATGGACAATATTTGGTGATGATAGATTTAAGGATTAGGTATTGTCAGGCTTGTTAGGTTCAAAGTAAAGAACCAAAAGAGATAGTTGAAAAATTGTTGGAAAAATGGATTGGCATATTTGGGGCGCCTGATAAATTTTTTACTGATAATGGCTTAGAATTTCAGAATGAGGAGATAAAGGTGTTGTGTAAAAGGTTAGGTATGACTCAATGAATGACTGTGGCTAAAAGTCCTTGGAGTAATGGGCAATGTGAAAGGAAGGTTGGACTGTTGAAAGATCTATGAAAAAAAATGAAGGATATTTAAAATTATTATGTGTTTATATATATGCAAATAAAATATTTAAAATATTATTTTAATACATTAATAAAATATATCCAGATTTTAATATATTTATTAAATTATAATGATGATACTATATACTAATTTAACTGTCTATTTGAGAATTAGAACTTCGCTAGAGATATTGAGGTGTATATAATAAAGCATTACAAGACTTGTCTCTCCTTACTGGTTGATGGGGCATCAAGTTTAAACCGGGTTAGTATCTATATTATCTATTTATAATCATTAAATCATATTATCCATCACTCTAAACATATTATTGCTTATTCATATAGAGTATAAAAAAATATAGATCTATTATTTGTGAGAACATTATGGAATATAATGAGACCCGTAGATAACTTCTATTAATATGAGAGTATACTAAATTGAGACTGTTTTTTCTATCAGACCAGAGCTCGACGAGCACCGTGGACTTGGGAATACCAACACTATATTCTAGTTTAACTCAGTGTGCCTCAATCAATATGAATCATATATCGTTATATATCATCAATGACCCGTAAATCTTACACTGAGCACACTTTTGGTATACTTACGGTCTATAATTCATTTGTTCAAAAACTTACGTCTACATATACCGTTAGTATATATACAGGTGTCTCCCGTATTGATTTAATAAATTCCTCGACTATTACTGATAATATATTAATTAATAAAAGACGGGCGAGCGCCACGCAATAATACTATTCATATTATTATATACTATATACTAAATTAAAAATTACTAAGTATCTTATCTTTTAGAACTACCAGTTTAAGTACTGTACGTGAATATAGTGCATATTTGCAATATTTATTTATATCATATAATTATATATTATACAGTTAACTTTATTTATTATATAAATCACAAAGCCTCATCATAAATATATGATAAATTAACTTAATATATATATATTACGTTAATTATATTTTACAATTAAAAAATGGGAGGTACAATTATATATATATATTGTATATTCAGAGAGTATTTTGTATATTTATACAATTGCATCAATGTATATTTCGATTCACGATATCTTGGTATCGCGTCACTCACTATAACTCTACATATATATTACAAAGTATATATTCGTATATTATAATATAATTCAGGGGATATCGGTTAATCCGTAATGTATCTATCCAATCGATATATCACACACATAATTAACTAACCTTTTACCCCTACTTATTCTTCATGTAGATAAACTATATATAGTTTAAATAATATTTATTATTATATACTATTAAATATATATATATATAATATTATATATATATATATAGTAATATATATTTTATTGATATTCTCACGATTATATAATTTATGAAAGTGAACAAGATCCAACTGAGAAAAGATCATCTAAATGTTTCCAATCTAACTTGAAAGTTGGAAAAGTATTTTCCGTCGTGATGGCATATCTCATCACCATTAATATCATAATAAATCCTAGATGTCACTAAGTATACTTATAAATAATAATATAAATTATATTTACTTTTAATAACACACACATACCTATAAATATATTTATATGTATATATACTATACTATAATAGTTAGTATATCATTCACTATATAGTAAATATAAATAATAATATATATAGTACTACTTAGTAATAATATATATATATATATATATATATTAGATATATATATCCCATTAATTTTATTAGTTTATTGTGTTGAATGGAAGATATAATTGCTGTGTTTCCTTTGTGGGTCGAAAAACAAGTGCGGTCGAGTTGACTGAAAGACTGAATTGTGAAGAAAAAGGTGCGTTTGTTTAGAAGTAGATGTGTGGATCAAATCTTTACAAAGGACTGAGAAAATGAGTGAAAAATGAGAGGAAGGGGAAGAATAATTGTATTTAGGGTTTTTATGATTTTGCAACAGGTTGTATAATAGGATTATATATGTATATATATATATATATATATATATAATATATATATTATATATATAGTATATATATATATAATATATACCTATGTATATATACATATATAATTAGTATATATTTATTTTATATAGTTTCACACCTCATTGGGCATGAGCCCTCATTCCCGGAGGGGAAAACTGTCTGCTAGGTACTTTCTTACCTAAAATCCGGACTAGTGAACCGAACCGTGCCCTTGCCTATGCGACTCGGTCGCTCTACCTGATTGACGCCACGAAGGATTAATAGCGCACAGCTCTAATGGCGAGGGGAAGGTGAAGAATAATGGTGTTGGCTGGTAGGCTTCTTGAATGGACAAAAGTATAGGAAGAGATAGTGAGCGGCTTGGTGTAAGAATAATGAAGTCGAATAGTGATTTGGTTTAATATAATAGCGGAATGAAGCAAGGGATGTGTTAAATCTCCTTGGCTATTTAATTGTAATATATGTGAAGGTATGATAATGCCTTAGTAAATTAAGAGGTGGTAAAATTGGCAAGAAATGGTGATAGAATGATAACAGAAATGGAAGAGAGTGGTTGTCCACTTAATTAATATGGGCAGATGAATTTTGATTTTTGTGTGACGAATCTGAAGAAGAGTTGTGAGAAAGATAGTAGAGTAGATGTACGTAGAACTACAAGAATGACATGTAGTTTTTGAAAGTAAATGTAGATAGGGTGAAACGTAATGTTTGTGATGAGGTATAATCCTCGTTGTTTTATGATTAGATGGAGGAGACAGCTGGAAAGAGTGTCAGGCGTTAAATATTATAGGATATTTTTATGAAATGAAGAGGGAACGGAATGAATGCTATGTAGTAGGGAAGGGATTGTCAAATGGCAGGATGCGTGGGCTGGTGCATTAAAATCTTGGTGGACTGTAAATGGGGAGTGAGTTCTTTTTGAGTAGCGCTAGGACTTACAGGAGGAATATGCTAATTAACTGTGTTAAATGTGTCAATATAATATAGTGGAGTGCTGATTGGGGTCTGTGAGATCAAGAGTAAGTGAACTACCTGCTAGTATTCATGGTGTTCAGATGGAAAGTACTACTAATGGCCGTGTTAGGTATGTAGAAAGAATAATTATGTGCCAGCCTTTGAGAGTTGTGTGGTAGAAGAAAGAGGTAACATAAGAGAATAAATTTAAAGGTAACGTTGACGATGTGTTTGTCATGTGGAGAAGGATGTGATGATAGTCGGTTGTTTTAAAGGGGATATATACGACATGGATGTAGTGGTGCTGGGAAATCGACGTTGACGAAAGACAGAAGAAAAAGTGGTTGGGTCAGTGAAAACTGGGGGAGAGAATATGTGAGTTTTTGGCAGAGGCGAGAAGAAAAGTGCATAATAGGATTGAAGTGGCAGGGTTTGTGAGGGGGTATGTTGCTGGGGCCCATCTGGGGCCAAAAGATGACGACCATACAATTGACGAGATGGGCCATGTGAGGATCCGTCGGCACGTCCCGTGAGACCTCTAAGAGTGGATTTCTCTGATTGCGATGAGTTTCTCACTAAAATGAATAAACGGGGGCGGGTAAGGCTGGGACTTTCACTTTCCCGATTTGCGTCCCATATTCTTCTATCTACTTTTTGTTTGCAAGTGCGTGCTACGCCCTTCTCTCAAGTCTTGAGGAGGAGAAAGGTGGGTGAGAGGTGACTGAATGGTGATGATGATGAGATGATGATGATAGGATAATATATATATTATATTATTATATATATAATATAATATATATACTATATAATTAGTAGGGGCCGGTATCTATATATATAACGCATATAGTGACTGCACCTTATACTGAGTGGCTTCTTAGTAGAGTAATATATTAACGTCAATCCTCACGAAATTAAAACAATGTAGATTAATACGTTTGTACTAATAATAAACTAATTTAATATAACTATTTTAACTTAATATATTATGTTATGACTGTTTATTTTTTAATTGGAGAGTAATTCAGTATGGACTTATGCGTATTACTTCCAAATTTATTGAGTCTTACTAAACAATATGATGAGAAACTTATATATAAGGCTTAATACATACGTTAATATTATGAAAGATAATTATAGTATATTATAACCGGGATAAAAAATAGGATTACCCGTTTAATAATTATATAATATATTTAATATAAATTTAATTGATTTTTTAGGGTATATTACCGTATTATAAGAGTATATTTATATAATAAAAATATACGTATATATAGATAATTAATAAAAAATATATATAAGTAACTCCAAAAAATATTACTATTATAATATATTATAGTTATAAATATATACTAATTATTATATCTCTAATGAATAACTCACTAAAATTTTTATGGTAAGTAGAATCATCATACGGTATATCTAAGAATATATAATTATATATATAAAAATATATGACTGATAATAGCAATAATAATAATTTTCATGGATGTAATAGTATTATCGGTTAACCGCCTAGACCATTGAATTAACCAGTATATAATACGGGAAAAGTTATTCCGGTTATCGAGAGTAACCGAGAACTCAAAAATATATTCTAGTAGTTTACGGTACACTCTATACCAAATATATATAGTATATATATATAAAATATTACATCATTTTTAAAAGCATCTAATAATTGTAATCATTTACTTTCACTTATTATGTCCAATATTTTCTTAATTATTTTAATAGTTTACTTCTGTATATCAATCTCACTTTCAATATCCCAAAGTAATTATAATTTTAATTCAATAATATCATTTTCTATTTACATTATATAATTATGATATATTAGCAAAATTTTACTAAATTTTTATATATTTAATAATATATAATATATATTATAATATATATATATATATTAATATATATATTAAATTAATATATAATTAAATTAAATATATATTATATATATATAATGATATATATAAGGTTAATATATATATCTAAATATATATTATATTATAATATATATTAATAGATAATATGAATAATATAATATTAATATATTAATATATATAAATATATATTAATAATATTAATATAATTATAAATTTATATATATATATATATATATATAGTATATATATATATATATAAATTAAATATTATATTATATATATAATATGATATTATATATATATTAATATATATAGGTATAATATAAATATTATCCATTCAATGAACAATATTTTCAGTAAATAGTTATTTGGCTATTAGTAGTAATAAAGTAAAAAATATAGTCACAACTAAACTTATAAGCATATAATACCCAAATTTATATGGGGTATTTTTAGCTAACGTATTTTGAAATAATTCCATTTCATTAATATATTCTTAATTTTAAGATATTTATATAGAGTTATATAGAGTATATATATAGTATATATATATATATATATATATATAATATATTATATAACTATATACTTATTTTCCTCAAAAGCCAATATACGTACTGATATGTATATTAGATGAAAGCACAGCATTATCTATAAATCACTTTTGTCCAGATAAGTAAAATATCTACACATATACATGGTTAGATGTATTATATATATCTGAGTATATATTCGATATATGAGAAAATATCTGCTACTGAATTACTAAAACGTATTGGACTTTATTGAATTATTAAATTAATTTTAAGTACTACCGTAGGTCTATTCAGTATTTTAATCAACTATTCTTATGAATCAATATATATAATCGCTAGAGGTGTTTGAGTCATATATATCTAACCATTATAAAGGTATTATAGATAAAATATAGTAAAAATATATAATATTATCCTATTTAATTTAATTTCTTTATATTTCCCAGATTTAAATATATAATATATTAATATATATGTAATATATAGTATAATATATTAATTATATATTATATATATTAATATATTATATATATAATAATATATATATAAGTTTATATAATTAAATATATATATATATATATATATATTATAATATATATTATATAATATATATAATAAATATAATTTTGTTTATTATATTAATGTGTTATTTAAAATATGTTAACATATTTTAATAATGTAGTAAAATATATATTATATATATATATATATAAGTATAATATATATATATTATATAGATATAGTTATTATAATATATTTATATATTTCCCAATATAAATTCCATATTCCTGGGAAATTGATATAAGCAAATGTACATGTAAATGAAGATATCTAGTTATTTAATACCTTTACCTTTTTATAAATTTATAGTGTTAAAAGAATTTTATATTGAAACCTGGAACAGACGTTAGTGGAAGCCCTGATGAAAGTATTTTTGTAGCTTATTTAAATTATTATAAATTGATATAATATTTATTAATATTAATATAAATTAATTAATTTAATTATAATAATATATATATAATATATATATATAATATATCTTTAATAAGATTATAAATTTATTTATATTCCTAATTATATTAATATATAATAGTATAATCTATATATATAATATCATAATAATCTATATATATAAATAATATATATAAATATAGTAATAGATTAAAGTAATATAAAATATGAGTAATAATATTAATATAATGAATAATAAGTATTAAATTAAATATATAGTATAAAGTATTAATATATATATAATAATATATATATTATTATAATATATATTATAATATATATATATATTAATTAATATAGTATATATAAATATATAATATATATATTAGATGTATATATATATTATAATAATATATATATATATTATATTATAAAAAATATATAGTAATATATATATATATACAAATATATATCATATAGGCTATCAGCTTTCAATTATGTCTCTCAATGTACCTATAAAATCACTATTAATTAATGAGCTACCAATGTATAAAGACGGAATAGATAATCAGTATGCTGGAAATGGTGGTCCAAATGTTATAGTGGCTAATAGTAAAATAGAGGTAAAATTGTTAAAGAAAAAATAAAGAAAAAAAATAAAATAAAATGAAAAAAATATATCTCAAAATAGCCTAACTTAAAGCTTACAGCGAAAAAGAATACGAAAAGTGTTATGTGACGGTAAAAAGAATTTCAATAAGGTAAAAACTGTATATAAAAATAAAAAAATAAAAAACAAAGAATTGGCTATTTATATTTTATAGGGAGGGGTGGTAAGCATCTAATAGTAAAGCACGGCGGGGACATATAGTATATATATTAGTTAAATTATATGTAAAAAAGAGATTTATTATACATAACAGGCAATGTAGGGGGCTAGATAGCCGAACGGGGAATCAACAATGGAGGGAGAACGGTTTTCCACGATATAACCGCCAGTAAGGGGAGGAGAGACGGAAGGAATACACTGAACTCACCGCACAGAATAAGTCCACACCAAGAATACCAAAGAGACGAGTGGAACGAAAGACTCCATCCCGGAGGGGGAGGAATTAGAGATACCATAACATACTAAACGAGTAGTAATAACGAGAGGTGAACGAGAATAGAACGATATACCGTATGTACTAATTACCTGACAGGTCGATAGGCAAGATAAAATAGATACAGTAACACATTATACTTGGAGTATGATTATAGCTTTAAGGCTAAAATATTCGGAATTTAAACAAAGAGTCAAAATAATTTTAATAGAAGATTCATAATTTAGTAATTAAGAAATGAGGATAAATTCAATTATAAGATCTACTAAATTATATAGATTTCAATAGTAATTCATTTATCTAGAGGCTATAAGTATTCCTTGGGAAATTATACTAAACACTAAATACAGTGTTGTTTTATTTGTTATTATATTTTTTTCATTTCTATCTTATCTGTTATGACTCACTTATGTTACTAATAAATCAAAGAATTAGATAATCTCAGCAAAGATCAGATATTTCTATATATTTCGAGCTTATGCATACCTGATAATATTAATAGCTGATTCTAGAGTTTCTTATTTACTTATTAGTAGTAATTGATACACCACAAATCAGAAGTACGTTTTTCTCATACTCTTTTATTTACTAATAACTAATTATAATTTTATATAAGGTAAATAATATGAAGTCTTCTTACCACCCTCACTTATTATCTTCTATCGTTTTATGATATACAGCTGATTTATTTCATATTATATGCTCTACACCCTCAGCGGGTATGCATGATACTAGACTATGATAAGATCATATATCCTCTACTATCAATTTATGAGACTATATATTTCAGAACTGCGCAACCTGTAAAATAAACTATATTATCAAAAGAAAATCCGTCTTACGCTCACTGCCAGTTCATAATTTTATACTCAATCTAATTGGTATATTTATAAAATGAATGATAAATATTTTTAAACTTAACCTGTACCCAACAACTTTATACACTCATTCTCTTACCCAAATCAATTACTTAATAGTCCTAAGTCGTACCCTATTCTACATCCATACATAACCGTCCTATATTTACTATTAATACTATCTGCAGCCGTCCATCTACTTAACCTAATTCTTACATTGACTATTACCTCTTCACTATATCGTTCATTCTCAAATTCAGCTCTTGACTCTATCACACGCTACACTGAAACCCCACCCTACTACTCCACACGGTTATGAGTTCTACAATCACTATCATATTCACCAATTATTAAATCTACTAATTTCGAGCTTATATTACTTAGAATCTTTATTCAAACCAAGTATTTACATCTATACTTAGGCTGAATTTACCCTTTCATTCTAACTCTACATAATTACTCGTCCAACTAATACTATCCAAAATACCTATTTCTCTACACACACCACACTACTATAACTCACCACCACACCCCTCACCAATAACACGACTAATCACATACCACATCACAGTATACTAAACACACTAACACACACACACAACATACACCCACTATACACACACTATCAAACCACTAACTACTCACTTCACTATACTTCTTTTATATTAATACATGCGATAGTTTAATCAAGATTTCTTATAATAGACAGTACTTTCCTCTCTTCTCTCTCATTATAACACTTTTTTTACTTCTTTCTTACTATTCCATACTCTTTTACTCTTAAAAAGGATCAAGAACAGAATAATACTATATTTTAAATTCACCTCTTTTTAGAATCCACTTCCAAATATACTTAACAGTAGTATATCCCAATTAAATTAGTCTCATTTCTCTAAGTGACTGCATTCCCCCACACTGTGACGCACTCTGACCTTCAATGATCAATATGACACGCCTACGTGTTGCCTTTCGATCGATGTGAAGCGTATAACGATACATAATGAGGCTCTCTTTTTGTTTGTTGCGGGGCGGCCGGGGAGAATCGAGTAGCTCGAACGAAAGGCCTTCTTCAGAGCCGGGTGCTATATCAATGCGTAGCGCGACTAGCTGTTTGATGGCAGGTTGCTTTCTTTTCCATCACACTCAGCCTCTCATGTCTTGATTCTCAATTCGGAGCAATTAATGTGAATATGATTGAAGTTTATGTGATTGCTCATGGACAAGTATTAATTAAGCTCATGTTTAAGTAATATCTATATTATCTATATTATTTAGTTATATTATTACTTATTTATTTATATATTTCCATACGTATCTTACTACTTATTATCTCTCAATATTGTCGCTCTTATTATTACTACTATTTATATCGGCCTCTTAATCTATAGCTTAATCACTCTATGATTTAAATTGCTGCGCCTATGCAAGGTTAAGTACTTTCTTCCATATATATTCACGCTTTTACTTTGATAATGCTTACTCATCTCTTATTCTCCTGTTTACCTTATTCATACCTACTCCACCTTTCTTCCTTGTATTCCTTTATCATGAAAGACTATTCTTCCTATTTCCTTCTCCATTTCCCTTTTCTTCTTCCTCCCTTAATCTTATGCGAATTTGGAGCCAAAATCCTCCTATCTCTTCACATCCTTCCTTCTTCCCACCTTCACCATCTCCTCTCCTCTCACATTCTACTTCCTGCTTCCTTCCTCTCTTCTCCTTCTCTTTCCACTTCTTCTCTTAAGTTCGCGCCACCATGCCGTATCATAAAAATCGAGCTCTTTCTGTTCTTGCTCTCTCAACATCTACGATCTCTCCTCACCTTGCCAAGAGTGCCTCCTCTTCTCGACCATATTATCTCGTCGTGAAGTCTCCGTTCAGTATTCTAGACATTTAGAATACAAAAGTTACATTTATTCCTATTTCATCAAAGTTTGAAGAAATAAAAGTTTTCATATAGATGTTATTCTCGTTTCTCTTCTTTCATTTTCTTCTGCAGTAGGGAACATTTCTGCTGTTCTCTCTCTCATGTTGCATAAATTCTTATAAAGTGAAGTATTTAGGGTAAATTCTATTCAATATTTCTCTACTTCAAAGAAGTTCTTTTTTCTTTAAAGTTTAATCTGTTATTCAACTTACTTCATCGATAAATTACATATCATTATCACGTACCTCTTTTAAATTTAAATTCATATTTGAATAAAAAAACAAATATATACTTTATGTTTCGCTGTTTATCTCATCATTATGATAAAAATAACTGTCTTGATGTCCGATATATTCAATATCACTAGATATATAAAAAGGATAATAATTATAAAAATCATATTTATGGTACTTCTTCAAACTATACCGATTGAATAAATAGACTCTCACTCCTTCCATTCCCTCTTTAATTTTAATTATGATTCTGTACTCCACCATTCTGAATCGCATTATTTCCCTAGTACGGGCTCGAACAAAACCAAATATTAAATGCTGCTCTAATTTAAGAAATTCCCCTCTTCCTCCTACTAAAAGTCATTCTAGCAGAAACTCTTTTATTAACATGACTACCAAATTTATGTTTTTTGATACATTTATTGAGAATCTTCTCTCATATATAACACTTTTATTATCGCTCTCTGACTGATGTCACAGTTGAGGGTCTTTCACCATTGCTGGCCCCCATTCATTGTCGAAATTAATGGTCCATCTGTGCTGTTTCAACTTAACACCCGATACTGACCTATTATTGTATTCTAATGGCATCAATTATGCCTTTCCATCCAATATATATTACAATATAGATAATCGGTTCTCAATAATATTTTCCTCGCAAAATAGTACATAGAAAATCTCTTTTTCCCACACTTCTTCCCCTTCCTTGGGATTTCCCATAGAGGAGAGAAACTTTTCCAGTCTGTAGAGGAGGAATAGGAGAAAGAAAATGGGGCGCACTAATATTCTGCGTAGGCGATTGGGTTTTATTCAGCTTTGTGACTTCGCTTCTTCAAAGTTCTCTAGCAAGCTTATGTTTCTTTTGGTTGCTTTTCGGAAGTGTCTAGCATAAAACTTACCAACATATCAGTAAATGCTATTTTGTGCGTCTCCTTTGAAAGGTGCAAATAATTTTATTCTATTTACATATACCTGATCTTCATGTGTAACTTTGCAAAAAAAAAAAAATAATAGATAAATGAGGGTAAAATGTATGGTACACGTACAGAGAGTCCTGTTCCTCCTCTTCTATAGCTCGAAGCTGCAGGACGTACGTTTCATGTTCGACTTTTTTATTGACGGATCGCGTCAGTGTAAACGTATAGCACCCTTCATCTCGCCCACTCACTCGCGCATTGTCGGTTCCTTGATTCACAGTTCTTTTATGTAACCGCAAGACCTGACCACAAGCTCATTCGTTCACGTTATCAATCTTAGAAGTCATGAACACTTCTTTCTTTATTATTATATATATTTAATCTAATAATCATATTTATTATTTCTATAAAATTAATTCATATTATATTATTATAACGTTATCTATATATATCTATTATATATATATATATATATTTATAGTAGTATAAATTGATTTGAGCTAGGGGATTATATAAATGATAGCTTATTTTTTACTATTTATATATATAATCTCTTAATTTCACATTCAATTCGTAATTTACATTTCCTAACTCAAAAAGACCTTTCCTAAAACTTCTAACTTGAGAACTTGCTCTTTTACTTTAGTCATAATTATGTACTTTATTCCCTCCACGACCTCTTAGTTGGTTAGTTTAATATATTAATTTATTAATATCAATATATTTATTTTATATCTTATATTCTTATTCTATTTTACTATTTTTTTATTTAATTATTATTATATATTATTATTAATTTATAATTATAATTATTAATTATTAATTATTGAATTATTATTTATTATTTATAATATATATAGAATTATATTAAAATTATTCTTATTATTATTTATATATTTATGTATAATTATTAATTATTATTATAATATTGTAAATTATTATATTATAATTTATTATTATTATTTATTAATTATTATATTAAATTATAAATTATAATTTATTAAATCGTTAATATTTATATTGCCATATTTATATTGTTTTAATTATTATTAGATATAAGTTTTAATTATATTATTACTTCAATTTATGATTAGCTTCATTGGGGCCAACTATTATTTGTTGCTTTACTCTAGGCATCGTGTTCATTGAATCACTTAAATATCGGGCTGGTTATAGGAATTTATGCAGTCTAGTTTATTAATTTATTATTGATTGTCTTTTTGAACTTAAATGATTGATTGTTTTATAGTATAATATTCAAACATTTAATTTTATATATTATATTATCCGCTAACTATATATAATAATTAAAAAATGTCAAAATAAAAAAATGGAACATTTAAATATCATCAGGAGTTTAGGTATAATGTACATATTTCTTGGATATCATCTTACTGTATGAAAGATAATCATTACCAGCTTTAAAGTTCGAAAAATTGAATAAAATTTCTTCAGTAAAATTAAGGATTAATACAAAAAATTGATAAGCAGAAGTAGAAATATTACTAATCAAATTTATAATTTATTAAGACGCGATTTTTATGACTAGTGTAGAACTATTAAAAATTGATTATCCTTTTATAATGTGATAAGGATTAGAAGTTATTAAAAGGTACTAGAAGTTATTATACTTAGCATAAATTAAATGTTTTTATATAATAGTATAGCTTCATTTAACTTTTTGTAAAATTAACATTGATTTATTACTATATACGGAAAACAATATATTTTTATCATAATATATCCTATGGTAATGTTATTAATGCAATAATAGTATCACATTTATTGTTCAGGAAAGAATTTCATCTTGATACGAATATATGCTAGTATTTTAATTAATGAACGGTTAATTTATGTAATAATTCCTCCGTTATAATATCATAAATCTTTTGATTTGAATGCTATTCCTTTTAGTATACAGTTTATGAGCACTTCACCTATTACTTATTATATTATTACCATAACATAACTAATTTATTTTATTCAATAACTTCAATTATATTTCAATGCTTCAAAAATTCATTTTTATTTTAAGTTGATATAGATTATATGCTTATTGAAAGGATAACGCTTATGCTTACATCTTCTTGATTATTAATTACATAATTTATATAATTATTATATACTCTGACAATCCTTTCGGGGTGAAAGTATTTATATAATATTTAATGATAACTAAAGCAAAAAGAACATCATTAAGAAACACACCATAGTTTATTTATGATATCTTTACTCAAAGTGTTCAAAAAAGCAAGTAAAGGCAATTAAGCTAATAAATTCGTTAAAAAGCAATTTACACCAATCGAATATAATTAGTCATAAATTGTAGCCTATTTCACGAATATTAATATATTACTATTATATAACTATTATAATTATATATAATATAAAATTATAATATATTTATTATATAATTATTTATTTATTATATATTGCTTAATCAATTTAAACCATTCTAATAAAAGCTATTTTATGTTGGGGTAGCGGGGGGGGGTAAATTAGGTTAAATCCCTTAGTCAAGGACGGGACGATTTTGTTTATATTTCTAACATTAGGTTATATTTGGATTCACCGAAAATCCAACTAGCATCACTGCCTTAAATGTAATGATCATTCGAGAAGTGAACCTTCTTCTTTATTCACTCCAGTGTTTCTCCCTCTGGAAGTTATACTCCGCTATTGTCCTAAACAATGCAGTTGATTATTATAAGGCTAACGGTTGATTTTATCATATTGTAGTGGATGGTCCTTTTCTTAAATGGCTTAGGCTGATTTATATAATATAGGATAAGATCTAATATAGTAGTTCCCATATATATTTATTATCATTTAAGTATATTAAATAATTAGTTTATAATTTAATATATTTAACTAGTAATAACCTATGCCAATTCATAAAAAAGATATTTTTAGTTTAATCAATTATCATGTTCTTTTCGCAATGCGCTGAGTATCCAAATAGGAACCACATCTTTATAAGCAATATTATTCCAGTAGGTTAATGGCATTTAGATTGAAACATCATTAAATTTGAAGCTTATGGGGGAGAAACATTAATTATCAATTCTTCTAGAAACTTCCTTTCTAAAATCACCTAATCCAACAGAGATTATACAGGGTACAACTAAATTCACATAAAAGACCTGGAATATCTTAGCAGTTAACGAAGTACTTTTCCTCTGAAAGGTATTCCACTAAAATCAGGTTCCACTTGCGGATATATGACACTTTTGCTGAGCGGTACAGTAGATTTTTCTCTTGCAGTCTGGTGGTTAATAACTCGGCTATTTTCTTAGAGATGGTCAAGTTAGGCACCAAGTCATTTAATTCCGGTTGGCTAAACAGTTGAGGAATCTTCGGATTCCACAACCATATCCTTATGCACCTTACCATAACCCTCGTTATATTCCTTAAAATGTTCACTACCTTCATCTTCAGAAGAGTCAAAAGAATTGAAAATGTAAACGGGGAGTTTCTCAGAGTGCTGAATATTTCGAATTGCTGAAGGACTACTGGGATAGCAGATAGAATGTCACTTTTTCTTGTCAACACCCTTCGTATTGACCGTACAAAAATAGCAGTCACTTGTGTGGTCTTTAGGTCCTCGTCAAACCGTAGAGACCCCAAAGAGCAAACCATGTCGTTTACCTTTTGTTCAATCACGAAGCTTATCCTCACAATAATTACACACAATATGCGTAGTTTATTTCTTGTTTTGGTTACTATAGGTGGCATAGGGAACTTCAAATTAGGTTTTATAGGTAATACTCATCAGCTTTTCTAGATTGAGTAATTGACTAATTATTTTTTGGGAGTTACATATATAATCAAAGAAGCATCTGGTTTTTTTTTATACATTAAACATAATCTAACTTTAAACGACCCACCGAATTCACTCGACCATCCTTTTTGACTATAACTGAAATGCACCTGAGACAACAGGTTAGAACTAAATATTGTAATGAAGACTGATGATTGCAGCGCGAACAATAGACAAAAAGCCGAAAGCTGTCAGACTCGTATCCCACAATATCCTACTACCTACTGAGAAAGCAAAATATTTTAAACAAACCCCAATTTGGGTATCATTCATTGCCTATCTACCATTAATGTCCAAAAAGTATTATCAACAAATCAGCCTATTTATGCAAACCACTAAATACCAACTCATATTTCACCGAATCACAGTTACGCCTTAAGCGTGCAAACACTTACTATCTAATATCAAAACCTGCGCCGCGCGAGTTCTCCTTTCACAAGCTAAAATAGCCCCATTCAATGACGGCGTACGATGGGAGGTACGCAAAGTAAAAATATTGTTCGCTGAAAAGAATAAACATATAGATCACTACTCTCTCTATCATTACTTCTTCATATAAACGCCCAACATATAACAATTAAACATTTAATTCAATATTTTATAATAAAATTATAATACAAAATATAAGACTATATCAAATATATAATAATATTTAAATTAACTATATTATACACAAACGTTATACAAATTTAAAAATTTAAGAATTATCAACTATTTATACCTCCTCACTTTATTCAAACATAATACAAACTTAAATATATATCACCGGAGCTTATTCTACCCTTAACTACCTTACACTACATGATATATTAACATAACACGCATCAACACAAACACTCACTCACATCACTACATAAAACATACATAATTCAAAGAGATTAGGATGGCCTACACATAGATAATTTATACAATTAACTATATACTAATACCTATAAATGGATCACTACTCAAAATATTTAAGCCTATCTCGAATCTAGATCTATAACGATTATATCCAATATTTAATCATATACTCAACCCTGATATCTCTTTATCTAGAAAATATATAGTATAAATTATATATATATATTATATATAAATAATATATATGAATATAATATATTATATATAATATAAAGTTAAATATATATTAATATATAAGTATATATATATCATATAATAATATATATATATAAATATATATATATTATATAATAATAATATAGGTATATAATATATATAAACATATTATATAATATAGTATATATATATAATATATATAAATATATATCTATTATATAATAACATATATATATATATATATTATATACTAATATATGATATATATAATTATTAAATATATATTATTATATATATGTATATATATATATATATATATATTATATATATATATATATTATGAAAGGATAGGGGTGCATGAAATGTATTTTTTTTTATTCTTGAGGTGGAATAAAAAAAAGGAATTGGGAACCACTGGCATAGACAACAAAAAGGACTGCAAGATTTGAAACAACTTGAAAAAATTTGACACTTTCCATAACAAAATAATCCTCCAATGCTTTCATTATCATTATTTCACCATACACGTACATACATCTCTTGGGTATTGACCACTCCTGTCCTTCTTCTTGCCTCTCCCCACCGGCATACGCCTGACAGCGCTTAGTACATGCAAACTTCCTCAGTTTCAGGATCGTGATCATTCCCAACCTTTCATTTGGCGGAATACAACATATAAGCCATTCTCCAGGTTATACTCTAACTCTTCTTTAAAATAATTAAAAAAACATATCTGGTTACTTCACAGGCAATGACAAGACAGATAACAAACAAGCATTCTACAGGACTTACAGGTAATAAATCTACACACCTTGTAAATTACTGACTTCACTTCCGATTACTCATAAGGCAACACTTTCATGCAATAACCCTAAAAGGATACATCTAAAATTTCATCCACACGTCCAATCTTTTCCCCAAAATAATACTCATCATCAAGGAGAAGGGAGAGAGCGCTTGAGATCCTACAAGTGGTAAGCACCGAGGCCAAAATAAATAAACTGCAAACCATAGAGCCAAAACAAATAGATCAACAGCCTAATGCTAATATAGCAGACAAACGGCCAACCATAATATATAAACAAAAGTAACTGGCACGACGCTACTCAGCTACAGTAATACTACAAGTCCACACCACAAAATATTTACTTCGCTCATTGTTAAGAAAAAAGTCACATTTTCGACACAACAACCACCACCAAACACCGAGCGCGAATTGGAAATAAATACCCAACCCAAAGAATCAGCACAATATTCTCATGTCATACTATTAAGAAATATGTTGTAAGCACACAGATCCAAAAACAGACAAATAATAATATAATCAAACGATTGAAAAGACTAAAAGCAGACCAAGATGAAACCCCATTGACAACTTTTTAGAAGTACACAATATTATTAAAAATCTCAAAAATTCACAAGCTGAAGAACCTGACCACGTATCCAATAATCACTTCAAACACTTGAGACCCATCGCAATCGCAGCTCTAACGCAAATGTTCAACGTCGCATTGCAAAGCAACTACAATTTAAAATAAAACTAATATTACAACCAAACAAACTACGAAATAGCTCAGTTCTCCAAAATATCTAAAAAATATCTAAAATATCTAAAATATCCAAAATATCTAATAAAGTATTTAAAAAATTAACGTTTCTTAGAATTTTCCTCCTCATACCTCAATCAGAATCGCAACATGGTTTCCGATATAAATAGTCTGCTACCACACTTCTTACTGATCTAACCCAACACATTTTAAATCTCTTCAACCAAACTCCTCCACAACCTTCCAACTGCAAGCTCTTTCTAGCCATATATATCTACATAAGTATATTATAAATTATAATATTTATTTAATAATAATAATTTGTAAATTTGTTTTTTATAAAGCGACACATCGGATTTTCGAAGAGAGACCTCATCGCTAGGCTATGAGGGGCAGAACCCTAACCTCAATTAATAATAACAATATATATATAGGGCGACAAGGCTAGCAACCTGGCCCTTTACTTTTCTGCTTTGTACTACTCTTGGACCAGCGTTGGAATCTCATGTGCCTAGAAACACGATTTTCTGGAGAGCTCTGGGACAACGAGTTTCGAGGCCAAATGGAGAAGAAGATGCTAGCTCCACTGAAAGGTGAAACCCTACCTAGTTTATAATCAATAACTCAAGGAGATAGCATCGAAAACGCATTGACGCCGAGAAAATAGTTTCTTAGAGTCTTAGGTCAAGAGTTTCGGGTCCAAGGAGGAAGAAGATCTGGTTCAACTGAAAGGGCGAAAACGCTACCTGTGTGAGAGGGTAAATAAATTATATATACAGATTTTAGTTAAATTATATTTATATATATATATATATATATATATATATATATATATATATATATATAAATATATAATAATATATATAATATATATATATATTATATATATAATAATATATATATTTATAATATATATATTTTTAAATAAAAATTTGTTTTGAAACTTTAATTCAGTTACATATGGTCAGGCAGCTCATAGTTCAATGAGAATATTTTAAACTTTAGGATGAAACTAAATTTAGTTTTATGGTTTTTAATTTAAAAGACTAAAAAGTTGTACTATGCGAATCTACACAAGCAGGCTCATCGTCAAAGAGTAATTAATCCCAGAGGTTCCTAAAATGAATTGTTCTTTTTCTGATTTCTTAAAATTTCTTATATTTCTATAAAATATTTCTAAGTTTTAAGCTAAGTTAATAAAGATGTCGATTAACAAAACATTTAATTTCATCATACCATCAAAATTTGTAACAGAATTAAGATTCATAACTGTAAATGGAGAAGGATTTATAACCAGGGGTCGGAGCCGAGCAGGAGCCGAACAAATTTTTAAAATGCCGAGCCGGAGTCGAGCCGGCAATTTAAATGCTGGAAACCGGAAGCCGAGTCGGAGCCCAGGAATGAAAATGTTAATACAATCAGAACTGCGGAATAGCTAAAAAAAAAATTGCCGGCTCCGAATCATCCACGGGCTCCGAATCCGGCTCAACAATCTTAAAATTTCCGGGTTCCGATATCCATTACTTTTTAAAATATATGTCTAGTGTAGAGACTCCCTATACATTGTCTAACGGCGACGCTGTTAGTGATGATTCGAGTCCCTGTTGCGAGTGAAATTTTTCTTCGTCGTATTATTGCAAAATTTGTCGCAACTGTTGTTGTGCCCATGTTGGCGTTGCTGACTTTGGTTGTTGCTCCTGTAACAGGAGCACCCCAGCGGAATGCCATGTGCCCCCAGTAGGGGTTAAAAGCACTCTTCTATGGATTTTAAATAAGTCCGAGTTTCAAAGCAGTGAATTCGAAGCAGGAAACTTGAAAAACTGGTCCGTGATGCCTTCTTTTTGGGAGCGGATCGGCTCTAGGTGATAGAACCTTCTGTACATTGTCTAACGGCGACATATATATGCATATATATATACTATATATATCCTAATATTATAATATATAAATATAACTTATATAATAATATATATATATTATATATATAATATATATATATTATAAATATATATCATATATCTATATACATACAATAAATTAGATATACCACTATACTTATATCAATATATATAATAATATATATATATAATATATAATATACTATCTATATACTATATTATATATATAATATATATATTAATATATATATATAATATATAATATACCATATATATATATATAATTGTTACAATAATATATTATATAATATATATAATATAAATATATAATAATATATAAATATATATATATAGTATATATATATATATATATATATATATATATATATATATATTTGCATATTTATATATATAATTTTCTTTGAAACTGTTACAATAATTTAAATTCAACTTATAATAGTTTTATTATTTATCATGAAATTTAAAAGATTTATATATTTTAAAGAGATATTGCGAATTAGAATATTCGAATTAAGTTCAAAGTTCAAAAGCAAAGAATAAAGAATAAGAATGATGATGGTACTAAATGCGCTGTAGTTAAATTTTCAGTGTTTTATTATTATTAAATCAATGTGATTATTATGCAACTTTTGTGTTTTTTATCCGAAAAATTTTACAAAGTCGTAATATTTTTGAATTTTAATTTATTTCTTTATTTGAACACTTGATCAAGTGATTAGCTGCTCAAGTGAACAAACAAAGTAACACAATTTTACTTGTTCAAAAGACAATTACACTTGTTCACTTGAACACCTTGGTCAAATTTGTTATTTTTTTTTATTTTTTTTTTTTCTTTCAATTTCGAGTATTGTTCATGTAATCAAGTATTTTAGTTTTATATTATTTTATATTGAATAATATATATATACATATAATATTTTACATCATGATATTAAAGCAAGATTCTAGATAACACACATTATTTGTGATTTATGCTGATAACTCTTTATTATTATTATTGAAATTTTATTTTTATTTTTATATTTATTATTTGGGAGTGGGGGAGGGGAGTTTGTGTGTGACTGGAGAGAAAAATTCTTGCGAAATTCATACACGAATGACGGAGGAAACATCTGGTACTATATATATATATATATATATATATATATATATATATATATATATATATATATTTATATATATATATATATATTACTATATATATATTGATATATATAATATAGTATATAATATATATATTATATATATATATAATATATATATATGGGATGGATGCGAATATCTATTTTCCAATATTCGCCAATGCAAATGTGAATACGAATATATTATTTTAAATATTTGCGATTGCGAATATATTTTTTAAATATTCGAGATACAAATATGAATGCGAATTATTTGTTTCTGTATAGTAAGATTTTAGCCATAAAAAATTGAATGAATAAAATACATTCAATTTTCTTTTTCCAGGATGAGGAAAAGAAGACCCTACTCTTACACGCATTTCACCAACCTCTTTCCTCAACCTCCGTCATTTGATAGAGGAGAAAAACTATTTCATTACTTTACAGAGTTACAGTTAATGGCTTAATCAATAGTTGTAATCTATTAGCGGAAGGTTATACTTCAAAAATAATAATTTTCGAAGCTTGTACCAAATGGTCGTCAGAGAAAATTATTGACAGGTAAAGTGGTCAACACCTTAAAAAAAAAATCTTATTTAGAATGCAGAAAAACTTAACTTAACCTAACTTAACTTAACCTAAATTAATCTAACTTAACCTAACCTTTAGCCTATGTCTAACTCCTGCGGGCGGGATGTCATGGGAAATTTTTTTTAACCTAGATTAATCTAACTTAACTTAACCTAACCTATTCTTACTCCTGCGGCGGGCTGTATGGGAGAATTTTTTAACCTAAATTAATCTAACTTAACCTAACTTAACCTAACTTAACCTAACCTAATTTATTCGAGCAGACTATTTGACCTGTCGACCATTTTCCCTGTTGCCCATTTCGGGGGCTAACCCCCCTAATTTTCATCTCTGTCATCATTTAATGCTGTCACCGTTTTTTATCATTGTTATATCATATCAGCATCACTAAAGTGACGTTCACTTGCGAACAAGCAAGGTAGGTTCTTGCTACCAATGGAAGATCAGAACACGTCTCAGCAAGCATTTTCCGCCATATTTTCATATTTTTTATACAATTTTTCAAGGTAAAATGTATTTCTCTTTGTCGTACTAGTTGGTCAGCGATTTTTGATCCCCCGTTTAAACAGCTGATCATCTGCATCAACACTGATTGAATGTTGAACTGCATACATCGGTGAAGGTGGTGCTTATGAATGGATGGTTTTGAAGGAACGTGTTTTGTTCTTTGTTATTCTTGAACTAATCAACTGACATGTATTTTTGAATTTTTTCTCATTCTTGACCGATACTAATTTTATCCTTTAAATTGAGATTTGAAATTTTTTTTCTGAACATCGTCGCTTTCATCATTATTTCTTGAATGTCACCGTCTGAGGATTCTAATACTCTCTTCAGAGTGATTAAGAAGGGAATGATGTTCGCTTTTAAAGACGAGTTTTTTTCTCATTATTTTAGTGGTATCTTTAAAGAGTTGTAGTTCAGTGATATAGTTGCTTAGAATAGAGTTGTCATTGGATGATGTTAAAACTTCTTTTTAACTATTACAAGCAGAGATATTAATTAAATTCTTGTATCCTTAGAGCATCATTTTTCGTGTTCTTTTCCAGCGTGAGTGGTAACGTCATGTATTACTGAAAGTTGTAGAACATTGTTTCTGGTCAGTAGTATTTTCTTTAGCTCTTCTGGAGGATTGGTCGAATAATTGAAGTGTGCGGCAATTGACCTATATTTTGAGAGGACTTCACTTACTGATGATTTGTGATGCAAAGTCATTTTTAATGGTCAGGTGCAGTTGATGACTGACACAGTTTGTGTTATTCACTCCAGAATGAAACAGAACTTTCGTTACCTTGAAATCAGAATCTCTCATGACACAGTGAACATCATCTATAGATAAGTTTCATATCGCCAACATTCCCTTAAATGTAAAGCCAAGCTTCAACTTGAGGATGTGGAAGATCGTTTATTACTATCATTTCGGCAATTTTACTACCATCTTTGTGTTTGTTTGTTTGTTTTTGTTGTTGTTTTTTTGTATTTTTTTGCTTTTGTTTTTAGCGTCTCATAACTGGAAATCCATTTCGCTTTATTGCTCGTTTCTTTTCTTTCTTGCTTCCTTACTCATGATCTTATATTATTCCTTGTGTTTGCTGCTTAGATGGTTCCATAACCCAGATATCGTTCTTCCTTTCCGAGAATATTTACGATTACAAAGTTTACGCTTTGCATTAATCATGTAATGGAAGTAATCCCAAACCACATTGGATTGGAACAACTCCATTGCGGG
>JABUQX010007225.1:27500-34587 GCA_015478945.1 Trachelipus rathkii | reverse complement strand
GTACAGTAAAGGCATATATAATAAGCTATTATCAAAAAAAAAAATTTTTGTAATTTTTAAATTTTGAAAAAACTAATTTTGAAGGTATTGCATTTCATACTTTTCAAAATTAGGCTCATAGTTTTTAAATGGCTTTAACCTGATATGGCCATTTTACTGTGCTAGCCTACAGCTCCTCCAAGACGGAGGAGTTGTAGACTAGCACAGCAGAATTCAAAAAAAAAAAAAAAAAAGCCAGTCTAGTGAAAAGCCTGCAGGATTATTTAATATTTTGCAGCTCTGTAACTTCTTTTTTTTAGATGTCGGTCATTTACCATTTTTTTTTTCATGTTTCATGATTTTTATAAAAATTTGGATTTGAAGTAATTCTTCCTGAATATTACCCTAATTTATTACTTTAAACCCATCTGCCTTTAAAAGAAAAACTGATAGGCTATGTATATAATTCCTCATTATAAACCCACTTTACCTTTAATCAATTCTAGAAACTCAAAATGTAAAAGGAAATTAAATAAATTACACTTAAATATAAATAATTGAAATAAGGCCTTATATGATTTACATTGACAAACATTCGTATGTTCCAGAAATTTGGTAGGTAGAAAAATTGGAAAATATGAAAAAAAAAATTGGAAACTATTTAAAGATACCATAACTATTTTGGAACAAATTTCTGATAGCAGACAAGGGCAACATTAAATTTTTTTATATTAATTAGACTAAATATAATAAATTATCAAATGTTTTAGAAGCACAACTATCAGCTTTTCCAGGTAAAAGTATTTCTTTTTGAACTGTAGGTATTGCCAGCTTGGTTAAACATACTCTTGCTAAAGACATAGATGGAGAGGAGTAACAGCATTTTCCGTCTGAAAGATGCTTAAATTTAAGATACTGTAAAAAATAGCTATACTTGTAAACTTATATAATTATCATGTTTAAATATATGTAAGGCAAAAAGGTATATATGTTATTTTATAACGGGTGATTTGAAAGTTACGATAATAGATAAGAAGACTACTCTGGCTAGCTAGACAATCTGTCAATGACTGGAAAAAAATGCTGTTGACAGATAAAGCCAGACACGTTTATCGGCTAAAATCAAAAATTGTTACAAAAAACTATTTATTTTTATAGCAATATTTTAATTTTTAGGTATTTTTACTGTAATATTGATCTTCACATCATTAGGCTTTTCTTAATGCATTTATATTTAGTTTGTATTTAATTTATTAAGTGAAAATAATCCAGTTTTCTTAGGACTAAATAAATATAATATAAAAAAATGTTTGCTGTTCAATTTTTAATCTATATTGTTTTTTTTTTTTTTTTCAATCTATATTCCTAGATTCAAAGTCACTGGTTCATTTTTGGCTAATTTATATATATATATATAATTTTATCATATATTAAATATACTATAAAAAAAACTATAAAATATACATATAATATATAAATATATATAATATACATAATAGATTACAGCTTAAATATATAATGATAGCATAACTGAGTCAAGAGGCTTAGGGTTAAGGTTCGTATCCTCTTCCGGTTCCATCTAGGAAGAAATGGGTTATAGCGAAGATCAATCCTTCTAAAGTTAGATATCAGTACAATCCCCTTAAGACCCTTTAGTTCAGTTTGATAATTTTATTTAGTATATACATAAAACATATACGTATTTACATAACAAACACTTATCATACCTGATAAGCAGACGACCTAAACAAAGATCTACCTTAAATGGATCACATGATGACGCTGATAAACCCTGGAACCTAATCTAGATAGATACATTTACTATTAATATACCAAATCTCCAGAGTTCCTTTTATCTTTCTACTCAAGATAAGATAATTCATTGCTCGACATCCGCCGACAGGAAAAGAAGAATAGGGAACACAGCCCAACCCATACACCTTCAAAAAACAAAAAAAAAACCACTAGCGGAAGTATACAGTAATATGGAAATTTGAGGGGAATGAAATATAGGTATAATAATGTATTCTGAGGTATAGCGGTTTTATTATATCTATATATAAGTTATTAAATATGATAGTATCTATAAAATATACTTATCAAGATATAGGTCTATCAAGGTGATTTTACGTAAGAAGAATTCATTTATAGATTAACCCATTAGGTTAAGATTCTGATGTATAAGTGCTCTGCCTTAATCAGGTTATGATAAGTTTTTGTTAGTAAAAACCTGTATATTAGTCTTATTGTATATTCTAAATAAAACTTAATAAAACTGTGAACTAACAGGGTCTTAAACTGATATCTAAACTTAGAAGGATTGGATATTTCCCCCTCTAACCTAAAACCAGAAAAAAAACCCTTTTTTAATCTAGATGGATTTTCAGATTGAGAGATCTGAACGGCGCTAATTCTTCTAATACCGCTTGAAACTCAGTTCATGCTAATCATTTAACAGCCATTATATATATATATATATATATATATATAGATATATATATATAATATATATAATAATATATATATATTATATATATATATATATATTATATATATATATATATATATAATATATATTATATATATATAAATTAGCCAAAAAATGAACCAGTGACTGTGAATATTAGAAATATAGATTGAAAAAAAAAAAAAAAAAAAAAAAAAAAATTATATATTAAAAATTAAAAAAAAAAAAAATTTTTTTATTTTATTTTTTTTTTATTCTAAAAAAACTTGGATTATTTTTACTCTATAGAAATTAAATACAAACTAAATATAAATGCATTAAGAAAAGTCTAATGATGTGAAGATCAATATTACAGTAAAAATACCTAAAACATTAAAATATTGCTATAAAAATTAATAGTTGTACATTGAGTTTTAGCCATAACGTTGTCTGGATAATCTGACACAAATAAAATTTTTCCAGTCATTGACAGATTATGTGGCTAGCCAGAGTAGTCTTCTTATCTATTATCGTAACTTTCAAATCACCCGTTATAAAATAACATATATACCTTTTTGCCTTACATATATTTAAACATGATAATTATATAAGTTTACAAGTATAGCTATTATTTACAGTATCTTAAATTTAAGCATCTTTCAGACGGAAAATGCTGTTACTCCTCTCCATCTATGTCTTTAGCAAGAGTATGTTTAACCAAGCTGGCAATACCTACAGTTCAAAAAGAAATACTTTTACCTGGAAAAGCTGATAGTTGTGCTTCTAAAACATTTGATAATTTATTATATTTAGTCTAATTAATATAAAAAAATTTAATGTTGCCCTTGTCTGCTATCAGAAATTTGTTCCAAAATAGTTATGGTATCTTTAAATAGTTTCCAATTTTTTTTTTCATATTTTCCAATTTTTCTACCTACCAAATTTCTGGAACATA
The DNA here is from genome assembly GCA_015478945.1 of Trachelipus rathkii. Lineage (NCBI taxonomy): Eukaryota > Metazoa > Arthropoda > Malacostraca > Isopoda > Trachelipodidae > Trachelipus > Trachelipus rathkii. The sequence continues at coordinate 31,207 of JABUQX010007225.1, read as the reverse complement.
CGAATGTTTGTCAATGTAAATCATATAAGGCCTTATTTCAATTATTTATATTTAAGTGTAATTTATTTAATTTCCTTTTACATTTTGAGTTTCTAGAATTGATTAAAGGTAAAGTGGGTTTATAATGAGGAATTATATACATAGCCTATCAGTTTTTCTTTTAAAGGCAGATGGGTTTAAAGTAATAATGTAGTGTGCATATTCGAAGTAAGCCTTCAAAATCCAAAATTTTTATTCAATTTCATGGAAACATGAAAAATATTATTGGAGATGAGCGACCTCGCGAAAAAAGAAGTTAAAGGCAAAATATTTAAATAATCCTGCAGGCTTTTCACTAGACTGGCTTTTTTTTTTTTTTGAATTTCTGTGTGTAGTCTACAACTCCTCCGTCTTGGAGGAGCTGTAGGCTAGAAGTAAAAATGCATATCAGTTAAATAAACGTAAATCTCATTATGAAAGTATTTGAATTTTAGTATTTAATTTGATTTCTTCAAAAATTAGTTTTTTTCAAATTTTAAAAGGTTACCAAAATATCTAAGAATAATTCTCTGATCTAATGCTAATTATATATGCCTTTTGAGATATTAGCAACGTATTATCAATATTTTATATTTTCCTACCATTCACGAGATGTAGGTGCATGCTTCCTTTCCGTTTTCAATTGCTATTGTAATTTTTTATTGTTTTAATTTTCTATAATATTTCTCTAATAATAATAATAATAATAATAATAATAATAATAATAATAATAATAATAATAATAATAATAATAATAATAAAAAAATCTATGAAAAATTTAAAATATAAAACTTTTTACAATTAAGCTCATGGTCTTTGCATAGCTTCTCTGCCTCTTTCGATTAGTACAGGGCTATAGGCCATAAAGTATGATAAATTATTTTTCAGTCTTAAAATCCTGTATAATTATTCATTATTTTGCAATTCAATAACTTTTCTACCATTTGATGTCAGTCAGTTATCTTAATTTTGTCTCATTACAGGTGTACTCTGACAAATCAAGCAAAAATTTTGAAATATGGAACCGTATCTTCTCAGATTTTGCTCAGATTGATGTTTGGGTAGAGTTTTGGTTTAAATCACAGAATCTGAAATCTGTTTTTCAATATCTTAATTAGAAGCAAAGTTATGGACACCCCAAAATTTTGAAGACTTGTATCTCAGTCCCTATTTTATATAGGAAAATCCAACAGGATCTTTTGAGTTGGATTTGTATTGGGGAAAGGTTCTTTCAAATTTAACAACAATGGACGTTTCTGTACATGTTCTTTTTTGCCATCAGCCATTCTAACGCTTAAACAGTCAATTCAGTTTACCAGGACATAACCTATTTATTTCATCATCGTCATAGAAAGAAATCACTTGTTGTATCTGTTCATTAGATAAAATCTTTCCTTTACTGTACTTTGGCACCTCTGGTAGGATTCCGTATAAATTTTTCCCTTCTCTGGCTTTATTCACAAAATAATAGCTCCAAAATAGGACATGATTTCAGTAATTTTGAATGGTGATAAAGTCAAAATCTGCAGTTTTCTTTCATAGGATACCTTTTCATATTGTTCCTTCAGTTCTTGTAAAATTATCCAGAAACTGTAATATACCAACCATTAACTAGTATATAACATTTTTTAAGTAGATGTAGTACTTCTAAAGCAGTTCTACATACAATTTAAAAAGTTCTGTAACATGTAGTTTTTAAACAAGTTTGACATACAGTATGTAGCTACTAACCTTTCTTCATTTTGGTCCTCCAATTGTGAAGGCTTGCGCTCATCTAAGGGAACTTCCTGTTCAAAGGACACTTCCATTTTTCTTTTGAGAGTTTCTTTAGCCCTTTCAAATTTATCGTGTAAGGTTTTTTTTTTTTCTCACAGTAATCTGAAGTAAATTGTAAAAATATAATTAACAAATTCATGCAAAACAGCATAATTGATGAAATATTACTTGTAAATTATGTGGAAAAAACATAAAATATATATAGACAATATATGAACTTCATGAAGTTTTCTGAGTTTTGGATGTAAATTTAAAACCAATGTATGTGATGGTTTAATTGAATGTGATTAATTTAATAAAAATCTTAAAATGACTTGAAGGTATTAATTAGAATCATAAATTAAAATTGTGGAATAAAATTTTTCTTGCGAGTTTTTAAAGGAGAAAAACACATTTTGAAGTGTTAAATTTGTATTGTCAATGCTGAAATATTCTTCAGCTACTTTCTCAGTATGTTCTACACTGGAGCTTCTGCTACTTTTACCAGAGTTTATCTCTCTAGTTTTGTTTTTGGTGGAAGTTTGCTTATTTTGTTAAAGCAATTAGTGCATACATATTTCTCATTTTCCAACTGTATTTCAGTGTCAAATTTGCTTTTCACATCACTTGTAAAAGATTTTCCAACTGTTATTGCTTTCTTATGTTTAAGAAAAGGGTTAGCAACTTAGCACATGCATTTTCATGGTTTTTAAATTTGCCCATTATTTAATAGAAGTTATATTGCGTAAGATTGCTTAATATTTTTTTTAAATTAATTTAAATAATGAAACTTGTAAGGTTGTTAGCATTTACAAAGCATGAAAAAAAAGAAGAAAAAATTAAACATTTAAAACAATACATAATTTTATAACTTGTACAAATGTTGTCATGAAGTACAAAATCGTATTTTCTATGTAGCTATATATAATTATTAAAATAAAATATTGATTGCGTTTGAACCTTGTATATTTTAGATAACAAAATATGCAAAATGAATGATGGATCACCTAAAAGTAAATTAGTAATGCTTTGTAAAGAAAATTATATTTTTTCATTTATGTGTACTTTGAGGGTTACCCCCCGCAAGTTAAAAATTAAAATGGCTATACCGTAAGTTTTTTAATATTTATATAAAAATGACAAATTTTTACCTGTATTGGAGAGAGGTTAATCTCTCGTGCGAGATCGCATTTTTCTTCACCTTCTATGTAATTCTTTGATAGAAAAGCGGGTCTTTGAATTTTGGGGGTGTTGCCCAAACCCCCAAACTTCGGGTGTCCATAACTTTGGTTCTAATGAACATACTTAAAAACGGATTTCAGATTCAATGGTTACAGCCAAAACTCTACCCATACCAGTACATCCAATTTTCAACAAAATCTGAGAGGGTATGGTTCCACCCTTTGCCTGATTTGTCAGAGAATTCACCTACAGCGTATTTAGAGTTTATACTCTCCTTTATATAAATCGGACATGACATCCTTCTGTCCTACTATTACTTAAATTAGTTAATAAAACTAAGGAATCAGTCAATTGTTTAATCTTTATATACTTGAAATGTTTTGTAAATATAAAAAATGAAACAGAAGGTTGGAGATAAAAAGCAAATTGACGAAATTTTTTATAATTTGATAAAATTTTATTTATGTATTCACAATTCTATGTAAATTAAGTACGAATAAAGTTTTTTTCTTCCATTGACATTTGATCTTTAATGAAAAAAATAAACCTAAAAAAAAATTCCCCCACCACAAAAAGAAAAAAAAAGAGAAAGATAAAAAAGAAAGCTGTAAGTAACTGATAATTAGTTTATTTATTCAAAATAAATTTTGAAAATACAGTGAAAATTATAACGTCATGAGTTGAGTTGGCCTTGTGTGTAATGCTGATGGCAAAGCTAATGATAATGATAAGGTATTGTCATATTTTATTTT
>JABUQX010007225.1:7500-15000 GCA_015478945.1 Trachelipus rathkii | reverse complement strand
CCGTTTCCCCTCAGTCCCCTACTTCATCTATGCAATATTCTTGTAGTGGTATGTATAACAAGATGTGCAGTGCTCGTGATTCTTTGGGTAGCTCTAACCGCTCAGAAAATGTGTGTTCTAACAGCTCAAGCTTAACTAGCCCTGATACAGATGTACCTGATGAGCTAGAATGGGATGATACTACACCAACATTTAGTCCTACTAACCATAATCAAATTGTTAATGGTTTTAGTGATAAAAATGGTACTTTAGTAGTTCCTTCTATGAATGGTCATTCAGGCAGAACCTGTTCTCCAACTGACAGTTCCATGTCAGAGAATATGGTTCAAAAAATTGATGAAAATCGTATAATTATTAAAGTTGCAGGACCAGAGAAAATTAAAAAGAAGAAACATTCTTCTCATAGGAAACCTTCTTCTCAGGATAAAGAAGCTGCTGTGAATGGGGATCCAGATAGGACCCCTACTAACACTCCTCCCCAAACTCCTGGATCAGGCACCTTATCCCCTGAAACCCTTGCTTATCAACAGCTTTGGGAATCTGAGGATGAAATTACTTGCCTTTCAGAAAAGAGTGATGAAAGCAGTAGCTGCGCCAGTGCCAATAAACGACCCACAAGTGCCACATCGCCTCCAATGAGTGAAGATGAAAGTGATATTGAGTCTCTTCACAGCTTCCATTATAGCCCAAAGGCCGTTGATATTCCTTCAGCAGTCCGGCTTGCCAAAAGACTCTTTGCCTTAGATGGTTTTAAGAAATCAGATGTTTCTAGGCATCTCTCTAAAAAGTTAGTATTTTAACCATAACATCTATGTAAAGGTTTATATATATATATATATGTAATGTATATATATATAATAATATAAATATATATATATATATATATATATTATATATATATATAATATATATATATATATATAATATATATATATATATTATTATTATTATTATTATTATTATTATTATTATTATTATTATTATTATTATTATTATTATTATTATTATTATTATTATTATTATTATTATTATTATTATTATTATTATTATTATTATTTATTCCTCCCCAAGACTGGGGGTAAGGTGCGTGACATGCATCGGAAAAGAAAAGTAGTAGAAGAATATGACACAAGTTGAAAAGAAAGCCTAGCCTTACTACCCCCTTTATAACTTTTAGTGAGAACTCATCGCAGTCAGAAAATCCACCCTAGAGCTTCACGGGACCGCGATGGACCCTACTATGGCATCTTGTCAATGTGGTATTCATCCCTTGGCCCAGGTGGGCCACAACCATACCCCTCACAAAACCCCGCCATTCACTCCTATTGCGCATCTTTCTTCTCGCCTCGGCCAAACTCGCATTCCTCTCCTCCAGGTATTCCTTTACTGACTCAATCCACTTTTTCTTCGGTCTTCCAGCCGGTTGATTCCCAGCACACTCACCATTATACATTCGCTTAACCAACCAAATATCATCCATCCTTTCCACATGTCCAAACAATCTCAACGTATTTTCATTTATTCTCTCATTTACCCCTTTCTTCATACCACACAACTCTCTAGTATATTCATTATATTTATTCCTCATAAATAATAATAATAATAATAATTATTATTATTATTATTATTATTATTATTATTATTATTATTATTATTATTATTATTATTTTTATTATTATTATTATTATCCAAAAGTAAAATAATTCTTCAAAGAATTGTCTTTTTGTATTTTTTTGGCAAAGGGTAGAATTTTTTTGGCAAAAGTTAAAATTTCATCAAATTTTTTTTTTATATTCATTCAAGTTTTTTGAATGAAATTTTCTGACTAAATAGAATTTAATGTTACACAACTTTTATTTAGGTATTATTCTACATTTTACCTCTGTACTCATCGTGTCCGATTTTAAACTGCCAGCACAATGACGTTACCAGAGCTCAAATTGTTTGTATATAGAAAATTGCTATAAATAAAAGATGTAACTCATCCAATTCAATCAATTTAGAATTTTTTTTGGTAAAAACTGGACGAACAGCAAGAAAAATTGGCGAATTTTGGTAATTTTCACCCCTCTTCTGAGTAATGTAAAAAAAATAATAATAATTATAATCTAAACAAATATATATATTTTTTATTTGTAGAAATGGTTTAAAGTACCTAAAACTTCTATCATGCATACATCTAAATACTGAAGTTTCCTCCCACCCCCTCCCCGCAAGATAGAGCCGCTCAAAATCGGCAATTCATATTGGAATTGCCAGTTGGGTAAACAGAAAAGTAATCTGAATAGAAGTTTTGGTATCTTGACCAATTATATCTATTCTAAAATTCATAAAAACAATTAAATTGTAAAAATAATTTAATCAAATTTTTAACTTTGACAATTTTTTGTTCAACAAATCTTGGAGATTTTTAATATTTAAAATGCATCTGATATTGAAATTTATGCACCTTTATATTCTTTGTAATTTTTTTTTTTTAATAATATAATTTACTATGTATAAAACTATAAGTAAGCCTAATATTATATTGGGCAAATATTCATGGAAAATACATTAAAAAGATATGATTAACTTAAGGGTCATATTCAATATTAAAAGAATCTTTCAGTAAAAATAAAATAAAAAAAAAAATCTCGCAATTATTAATAAACAACATATCTATATACAACTATTTATTACAACTATTTACAAAATTAAACCAAATACCTCTAAAACTAATAAATGGATTAATCTTTATGAAACTAAATATTTAGAATTTTAAGAAAAATGATTTATTAAATCTTGTGTGTGGTCAGCATTGTTTTATGGAAAAAAGAACTAAATATTAGGCAAGACACAAATGGAAGCTACATATAACTGAAATGATGATGTCTTTGAGAAGATTGATGAAGGTTTATGTGAACTGAAGTCTGAAAGAGTAATAATAAATAAATGGATGCTTAAAATAATGTTTAGAAGTGAATAGTAAAATGGACAAGATCAAAACGGTTCTATTTTTTGGGACACATTATGAAAGAATATGACCAATGTAATTACCTGGAGATGATCAAGACATAGGATAGTATACATGGATGGGTTGGTAAAATTTGTTTGTGAAGGTTATTCTGTTGTGAAGTACAAGAGAAAGTGACACTTCATGGTATAGTTATCAATATTCTGATGGATACTGGACGTTCTGATTTCCTTGTTCCCAAAACTGTCCATAATTGGGAATTGTTTAGAAACAGTTTATAATTCTTGAATGATTTTAAACATTCTCTGTAAAGAATGTCTCCTGTATTTCTGGATTGTTTTTAAACAATTAATACACAATATTGTGATACATTTTTAAAAAATATGTGCGCAATGTCATTTTTGAAATTTTTTTTTGTTTTTAAATGTTGAAATTTATTACAATTGTTCAACACTGTTTAGTTAAAAATTTACATAATTATTTTTCATCTTTCTAACAGCAACGAGTTTAGTAAAGCCGTAGCAGAAGAATATTTGAGGTACTTCAATTTTTCAAAAGACACACTTGACATTGCCTTACGCAAGTTTTTAGATAAATTTTGCCTTTCTGGGGAAACTCAAGAGAGAGAAAGAGTTCTAGTGCATTTCTCCAAGCGCTACCTCGATTGTAATCCTGGGCAGTTCAATTCTCAAGGTAAGCAACTTCACTTGTATTTTGTAAAAATTGGATGCAGTTGGATCCTTAAGAGAAAATTAGGCTGGAACTGGATCAGGTGTTTTATATACGTAGTATACTACAGTTTTATATTATTATTATTATTATTATTATTATTATTATTATTATTATTATTATTATTATTATTATTATTATTATTATTATTATTATTATTATTATTATTATTATTATTATTATTATTATTATTATTACTTATTATTACTATTATTATTATTATTATTATTATTATTATTATTATTATTATTATTATTATTATTATTATTATTATTATTATTATTACAAATATTATTATTATTATTCAAGATATTCCAACATACTGAAATACCACATATCTATTACTGGAACGCATTAAAAAGCTTAGGAGAGGTTTATAGCTCTGTATAACTGACCATCCTGTTTTTCTGTCCTAACTGCAAATGACTGGCGGTAACTTTTAGTTTTCATATTATTTTAGCCATTTTATGATAGGTAATGTAATAAGTAGGTCAAAACCAATGTTGTCTTCTGCAATAGCTCACGTCAGGGTATTAGATCGTAGTTATTGATGATGACGATGGTGGTGTACAAAAAATGAAACGATCTTAAGAAATTCATGAAAAATATTTTTGTTGAGAGTGCCGATTTGAAAGGTGGGTTTAATATTTATGATAGCCGTGCTCATGTTATTAGTACTATTGATGATCAAGGACATAAGATGAATATGTTTTTCTGAAACTTAAAAATAGAAAAATATCTTGGAAGTGAATAAAAGATGATGAAAAATGCAGTAGAGAACAAATTTAAAGATATTGATGATTGCTTTGGGAATTTGGAAGTCATTATCCTCGACCTAAGACAAAAAATTCTTATCCAAGTAGGAAACTGTGAGAGTGAACCCTCAATAACATCAACACATTCATGTGATATAAGATATACTAATGCAGAAAGATTTTTAGGTTATCATATATAAGAGAATAAAGAAAAAAGAAACAAAAAAGACAAAAATATAAAAATAAAATACCTAAAGCAACTGAAGATTTAGTAAAGAATAGGAAAGCTATCTAAATGAAAAATAAATTTATCCAGGAACTACAGAAAAGAGAGTTTTGCAGTGGTAGTGTACGGAAAAATAAAACTTCCCATGCATAATGTTTATTGCAAATGGAGCGTGAACTTGCAATCCCTGCTTCGTCAGCATACTCAGAGATGCTCGGAGTATCTGAAGAGAAAAGAACTCAAATTATTCCTATGCATATGAAGAATAATTGATCTTTCTGTATCATAGTTTCAAACATTCAAATAAATTTATAAAAGTAAAAGAAAAATTAATCTTTCTTTTTATTTATTTCATGTAATTTATATCGTTAAATATTATCATTTCCCCTTGGCCTTCTTTTTTGTTAGCTCGGTACCTCTCGCCTCCCTTCATAATTAATATTCTCTCTTCTACTTGAATTTCTTCTATTTCTAATTCATGTTCTTCTTCATTAATTTGATTAAAATTCTGTCTCCTCACCTCCTCCTCTTCATCCTCTTTGGATTCTTCTAACTCTTCACATCTTGTTTCTCATTTTTCTTCTCTTTTGGTTTTCTTCTAATTCTCGTAATATGTATTCTATTTACCCCTCTAAGAGAGAGCCTCCATGTTTCACTACTACACTTTTGCCATGCATTCCAATGGTTCTTGCTGAACCTCTCTATTCTTTCTCTTTCTCCCTTTTATAATAAACTGTCTCTCCAGTCACTGCTTCCTCCAATTTATGGTCTCACATTTTCTATTAAGGCCCTATTCATTTTTTCGCTGTCCTTTTGTTTTATGTGAATCTTTCTAGCCTTATGCAGGACTATCAAATTCTCATATAACACCCGTTCGTTTTTTCTCTTTCTAAGCTTGATGGTCTGTCATTGTTTATCACAGCAGGAGTACTTATATTCCTTCCAAATAATAATTGTTTTGGAGCAAATCCACCTTTCATCATTAAACTGTTTTTGGCAGCTAATGACCAATTTAAACATACTTCTTTTGTAACTCCTTCCTCTTTTAGTTTTCTTATTGAATTTTTAATAAGACACACCATTTTTTTGCAAATCCCATTGCTACAAGGGCTCTCAGCTGGAATACTCGATAGCCTTATTTTAAACCTCTCAGCCAAAACTTTTACCTCCTTGTTTTGAAATTCTGATCTGTTGTTAGACAAAAACTTCCATGGTGCTCCCAAAATACTTATCCATCTTTCCAATATTTTCTTGGCGATCTCTTCACCTTTTTTTTTTGTTTTACCCAAGCACCTTTACAGTAATGAGCAGCCATATCCGCCATTATCAGAAATTTGCTCCCTTCCAATTCTCCTAAATGCATGACTACCATTTCATTGAAGACTGTTGCCATTGAAAAACCCACAACAGGTTTTGGTGGATTCTTCTTGCACCTAATACAGACTTCACAACCTTAGCAAATCTCTTTTAATTCTTTCTCCACTTCTTTCATCCCTTCACTCGATACATTTTCATCTATGTAGGCATCCTTCATTAGTTGCAATATCCTATTAAAATGCCCATTTCCAAATTGAAGATGTAATTTCCATAGTCTTTTCTTCCTTCCCTCTGGGTTATTTATGCAATTTTTCTCAAACCTAAACCAAACATTTTCCTTTTTGATCCTTTTATGAACTTAATCTTAATGTTTTTGTTGTTCCCCTTGTTTATATTTTACTGTAGATCTTGAAACGCTCCAAAATTAGCTCGTGTTTTCCTCATATCAAATCTCATCTTTTTCTTTCCATGGTTTCTCTACCTATCAACTATGGTATATCTCCTCTAATTACTTCAGTTTTAATTAAAAATTTATAATTTCCTATTTGGCATGGTAAATCTATACTTTTAATGGTTTCATATTTTCTTTCTCCAAACACATAACTTTCTTCTTTTTACTCTTCGACTGTTATTCATCTCCTTTATCTCTGCACCACTTAACTCCATCATTATTCAGCCTAGTCATCTCCCCACATAAAGTCTTCGTACAACCTGTGTCTAGAATTCCTTCCATGTCTCCATATACCTCATCATTTTCTACTCCAAAATAACTTACTTTCTCCTCTTCATTATTCTTACTTAATTTTTTTGATTTCACCTCTAAATACTGTAAAGTTTCTTCCTTTTTTGTTCCATTTCATTGGGCATGCGTAATGATATTTCGATCCACATATTACACACTTCGTTACTTTACCGACCTCATAGGGTTTTTTTCTTTCTTGTATTCTTTCCTCCTTAGGTAGTCTATTCCACCATTCCCCCTCTGTTTCTGTTCTTTCTTCAATGTTGTTACTCCTTAGGAAATATTCTTATCAACATCATTTTTATTACTTCAAAAGAAATTACCTCTTTTTCCACATCTGGATAAAACCAATTGTTTCTTCTCATCATTTATGCCCGTTTTCTCTAGAAGAAGATATCCTCTTATATTGTCTGTAATAGTCCCTCCTCCAGCTGTTTCGTATTCTTTATACATTCTTCCAAACCTTTCAATGAATGTCCCCATATCTTCTTCCTGCTTCTTCCCAATATTGAAAAATTCTCTCATCTTATTGAATTGGTCAGTGACCTTGTCTTTACCGTATCTTAATCCCAATTTTTCTATTATCGATTTCTCCTCTCCCTTCTTCATAAGATCTTCATTTTTTATTTCCTTAATGGTTTCAAAAGCTTCTCCTAGTCTTAATTTAATCTCCAATCCTGGGTATCTCTCATATTCTTTTTCTATGAGTAACCATGGTTTTACTTTTTCTTTCCACTCCTCGAAATTCTCCCTTCATAAAACCTTGAGCATCCTGTTC
>JABUQX010007225.1:0-2500 GCA_015478945.1 Trachelipus rathkii | reverse complement strand
ATAATACTTTTCTTGAAAATATATCGCCTGCAGTTATCAGACTACTTGTATTAATTTTAATATTTAATTTTTAAACTTACTTTTTGTATTCTTTTTTTTTTTAGGTTAAAGACTATAAAGACTTAAATAAATAATTTTGCAGTTAAAATTTGTTCTCACAGAATACTTTTATTTTATAGGATAGTTAAGAAGTGAGATAGATACGAAAGAGATTTGAAACATTTTAGTTCTCTTTATATTACAATGATGAAGTGACTTTTGTGATTTTTACCTTTTTTGATATATAATTAAACGATATAAAATGGGAGTTGGTAGTCTGATAACCCACACCCTTTTAAATTGAAAAATTATTTTAAAATGTATAAATTTCGATCCTGTTTAGGTTATAAATATTTTAATGTTCAGTAAATATAACTTTATGTAATGACAATAAAGAAAAAAAATTTGTGGAAACTGTGTCAGTTGTTATGGTTGCAGATTCCATATTCATGTATGTATTGTAAGGCTGTATAACAGTCTCTTAGCAGTAGAATTGTATGAGTATTTGTATTTTGGTCACATCCAGATTAACTGAAGTACAGCTTTATATCCCCAATTTATATGCAGTATATAAAAGTTTGCAATTTAACTTCTGGTACATTGTACATAATTAACTTCTGGTACATTGTACATAATTAATTTTAATTTACCTGTTTAAATAACTTGTACAGTGACAGTAAAGAATTACAAGCCTGGATCGATGCCATTAACTTCGTAGCGGCGAGTCTTTCAGCACCTCCAATGCCTGGAGCAGTTGGCTCTCAGAAGAAGTTCCAAAGACCTCTCTTGCCGTGTAGCATAACGAAATTAAATGTGGTATGTTTCATAATTCTCTGATTTTTTGAGTTCTAAATTTTAATTTTATCTTTAGTTTTGAATTTTATTTTTTATTTATATATTTGTGGTTGTCATTTTAACTTTAAATTTGTTACAATTTAATTTGTTTTTTTAAAATAATAATAATAATAATAATAATAATAATAATAATAATAATAAACTTTATAAAAGTTAATTCAGAAAACAGAAGAAAATCCCAAATCTTAAACTTTTAATTCACAGAAAACTTACTTCGTAAACTATTGGTTAATAAGTGTCAATCAAAAATGTATGAGTGCCATTGTATGTGTATGAATGAAAGAGCTAAACTTTCTCTTTCTCCTAGTCTTAAATCGGAAGTGTCAACTTTCCTTCTGCAATATTATTTCTTAGAATTTTTTTAAACGTTGTTCTTCTACTTTAGGTGCAATTTAATTCACTTATAGTTATATCCAGCAGGGAGCTGGAAGGCTGTTCTCTCAAACCGGTTAAGACTTTTTTCACTACACCCAACCGTTCTTAATTCTTTTCCTGTTGAATTAAACAGGAAAACGATCTGGTTATTAAATCGAGGCAAAGAAGAGAACAGATTGTTAAAATTCTCTCTCTCTCTCTCTCCTCTCTCTCTCTCTCTCCTCTCATCCTCTCTCTCTCTCTCTCTCACTCTCTTCTCTCTCTCTCTCTCTCTCTCTCTCTTCTTCTCTCTCTCTCTCTCTCTCTCTCTCTCTTCTCTTTCTCTTTCTCTTTCTCTTTCTTCTTTCTCTTTCTTTTCTCTTTCTCTTTCTCTTTCTCTTTCTCTTTCTCTCTCTCTCTCTCTCTCTCTCTCTCTCTCTCTCTCTCTCTCTCTCTCTCTCTCTCTCTCTCTCTCTCTCTCTCTCTCTTTCTCTTTCTCTCTCCTCTCTATCTCTAATCTCTATCTCTAATCTCCTATCTCTATCTCTAATCTCTATCTCTAATTTTCTATCTCTATCTCTCTCTCTCTCTCTCTCTCTCCCCACTCTCTCTCTCTCCCCCTCTTCTCTCTCTCTCTTCTCTTCTCCTCTCTCTCTCTCTTCTCCTCTCTCTCTCCTCTCTCATCTCTCTCTCTCTCTCTCACATTATTATTATTATTAAAATTACAACTCATATTTGCTGGCTACTACGCATACGGACCTTAAATTTTTGGTTCTTCCCAATTTCAGAAAAAAACTAAGGCTTTTCTGTTTCTTTGAAAACATCCAAATAAAGAATCCCAGCAATTGGATGGGAAGATGTAAAAGCAGCAAAATAATCAAAATTTTTACAAATTTGTTTTGTTTGGAGAACAACAGTAAAAACCCAAGATTTTTATAGTAATAGGAAGACACATTTTTAGATACAGAACATCAGAACTAGTAGATCCAAGATTTTCTAGACTTGTTACAGGAGTGTTAATTTTTGTATAGGTATAGATTCTATCCTTAAGGCGGATATTATGGAAAAGATTATTAAGATCATTAGACAAGGATTACCAAAATATCTTGATTTTAGACAAAGCAATTGTCTAGGATGAGAATAAGAGAGCTGGTATTATTACACAGATACTATAATAATATGAAAAGCACTGACACTGGCAAAGTGTATACAAATGCCCATGATTACTTCTAGGTCCACGTCCACGTCCTCG
>JABUQX010007224.1:27500-53038 GCA_015478945.1 Trachelipus rathkii | reverse complement strand
TCAGTTACTTTTTTTTCAAATTAAATTTTGCAAGGAACTTATTCCCGTCAAATCCAATCATTTACTGAGACGAAACACTTAAAATCTTCTTTGACGGTAAGAGTATCAATATCAACGAACCACCCACATTACAACAGGAGAATTGTTTTTTTTCCCCCTCCTGGACACATTGGTCGTCTACATCGGCTAAGACAGTTAAAAAATTTACTTTTATTTGTGTTTTTCACAATGGCTAAGACGCAATGAGATGCGCAAATGACTGAATCAGGAGCATTTTGGACTGTGGAATCGGTTATACATGGAATTTCTAGCACTAGTTTTTAAATGTTCTGAAAGAAAATGGTCCCCAGCATTAGCACGATATCTTAACAAGACTCCGAAATTGCCATCGTTTCCCCACAGGCCCAAAAGAGTTCGATTCCACCTAGTGCTTGATGTTCCAACGTAACGAACTATATTTTTGTTTACCACAGAACTTTCGCAATGTTTCAGGAATTGCGCAATTAGCCGCTTTCTACTATTTTTTCGGCCTCCCTTTTCTTTTTTGGCAGACGTCTTCAATCTGCTTGCAGATGCTCTCGATTGTTTTCTTTGAACCTGCTTTTACAAGCAAATCTCTTTCCATATATCATTTCTGCATAGAGATATTTTTTGCTCTTGTTTTTGAAGCTCAATGGGCTTTATTTAAGTTTGAATCGAGGACACATCTCGAGACCCAAAAACACTCAATTCCTAGGTGTTTTTCCTTTACCTTTTTCCCTTTTGTTTCCAAAAACAATGCAAAATTTGAGAGTAATAAACACCAGCGTTTTTATCAGAGTCAAGCTTAACCACTATATATCAGTCAAGCCTCTTTCTTTTTGAAAATATCTTTCCCGAACCTTTTGGCCTTCCTGAGTGCAAGATAATATTATTTGAATCCTGTTTTCCAGAGATATAACCATTTCTAATATTTCCACCTTTTTCCTATTGCTAAATACCGTTGCTAAATACCGTACTATGAAATTGCCAATATCGTTGAGATGACAATCCTTTCTGTATTCCTTTGTTGCGCCTGACTTGGGAAAGGAAAAACATCACTGTCTACTTTAGAATTTTCATCTGCTATTGCAGTTAAAGAAAAGTTCCAGGAGAAACTGATTCGAGCTCTAGAGCCTCACTGTTTGAATAACATAAATCTTTATTACCATATTGCTTACTTTCTTTCTGTGAAAAATGTCTCTAATATCTGTCTTATTTTCATTTTTCTTATTTTTTAAGTTGAACGACAACAAGAACAAAAAAATGTTAAAACACAATGTGGCAAAACATATAACCTATTCACACAGCAACATCCATATTAACACGCTTAAAACAATAGAACGATAACTTTACACTGACACCACAATGTTATCTCTATTACTACGTAATGCTGAGAGAAAGAGAATTAAGACTTATCTCTCTCTGTCAAAATATATATACGTAAAATATATAAATATATATATATATATATATATATACTATATATATATATTATATAGTACCTATTACTATATAAATATATATATATTATATATATATATTATATATTATATATATATATATACTATATATTATATATATTCACTTATTATGCTATATAATAATTATGTACTGTTTTCCTTTTTCTCCTGTTAAACCCCGCCCCAAAGAGGACTCTACGAGATTGCGTCTCCGACAGCGCGAACCGAAGTAATATCTAACAAAATTAATTCTAACTCTCTGCATTTTATATATTATTTAACTGGATACTGGTACTATAAAAAATTTTCAGTGTCTAAAATCGGCAGGGGGCGGCCTCATCGCCCCTGGCCCCTCCCTGAATACGCCACTGTATATAAGTTATTATCCTATCTATATATATATATAGCCTCACTATATATACCTGCCTTGTAATACCTCTAAGTCACTCAGTATATATTACTGACTACGTAACATAATTATACTCATTACTGCGCTATACCTACTATCTAGTATAAGTATAATCATCATTAGTAAGGCTCTATATAAGTATAGGACCCACCACGGCTAACAAAGAAGCGGCCACACTGGATTGAATAAAATCAACACCATTGCGCGGTGGGTCTCTGCTCGTAACATATTTTAAAGTCACAGGTGATTAACATCCAACAGCTAATCCTTGCACATGTCGACAAACTACTGAAACTAACATATAAATAGCTAGATACACAGGTAGTTTACTACTACATCTACTAACTTTAGTTACTCAACTACCTTACTATATAAGCTATATTACTACTAAATATGTCTCAATGGACAAATACAGAACACTCATCTTCACCTATATATATACTATATATATATATATATATAATAACTATATTTAAATAAGTTCACACCTCTCGGCGACACTAGCCCTACTTTACCAAGGACGGGAACCCTATCCATCTCAGGTATCATTTTCATATCCACTAGGATACCCGAACACGCGCACTGCTTGCCATGCGACTCCGTCCTCCTACCGTTTGAGACTAATGAACAAAATTAGCAGGCAAAATAAAAGAAAGGAAACTATAAGAAGGTGTGTGTTAAAGGCTTTACCAGTAATTTACAAGAAGTAATGAGCATGGCGTTTATGTCTTGGGTCATAGGGTTGGACAGAGAAAAATGAGACTGTTTGTGGAAATATGAGGATAAAACTTTCCTCAAGGAGGTAGGTTATGCGAATAGAGAGAGAGAGAGAGAGAAGAGAGAGAGAGAGAGAGAGAGAGAGAGAGAGAGTAGAGAGAGAGAAGAGAGAAGAGAGAGAGATCGAAGAGAGACCGACTCATAGAGAGAGAGAATACGGATTGAAGATCGTCCGTGCTCTAGATATGCCGAAATACAAGGAATCTGATGTTTTTGAGGTTATTGAAAAACAACAACAAGAGATAAAGTCCGTACAGAAATGACGTCATTCTATTCGACAAGGGTCATCTTCTGCGTGCTCTTAACTGCTTATTTGCCCTCTTGGTAAGAGAGAGCTCGTGTTTATAAAAGGCCCTGCATGCAGTAATCGAAGAGAAGCTCGCTCGCGTGCCTCCATTGGACTCGGGATCAGGGTTGATCACAGTAACATGCATGGATATAAAACAGAACCTTGGCAGTGACTACACACCCACTCATGTATATCATTGAAGATTAGACGATACCTCGTTTTCGGTAACATACTGCCTACATCGAACGACTGCGAAAGGAAAGCCAGTCTCTCTTCTCTTTCTCTCTCTCCTCCTCTTACACACTCTCTCTCCTCCACCTATGCTCTCTCCTCACTCTCTCACTCTCATCTCTTCTACTTTTCTCTCCTCTGCTTCTCCCTCAGCTTGCATTCTCTCCTTCTCCATCCTCGCTCTCTCTCTCTCTCTCCCCAGAATAACACAAATACAGACAAGCGCACAGCCCCAAACTGCACCGACCAACATCAGAATGACTCAAGTACCCAAGTGGTAAACAAGGAGAATAGGATAAATAAGATTAAAGGCGCCATCACTCAGTGATATGAGATAACGAAAAACGAATCTACCCTCTTAACGAATAGCATTCGAAGCTTTGGAAAATAACAGAGATTAGAACAATAAGTTAGATAAAATATAGTATAAAGACGTTGGAGATTCAGATCCCTCTCATCCGATCCAGCTTGCCTACTGCAAATAGTAGGGCGCATGCGCGACGCACTAACTGTCGAGCAGTTGTCTCAAGTTCGAGATGAAACTGCTCTTCAACTACTCATCAACCCGAGTGTCCTATGCTCTGTAAAACTGCTATCTCATTTAAGAATGACCAACAGGTAGCAGGAGTGTATTAAGACCTCATTTGCCGTCGCTTTAGTACCTTAGTGCGGATTTTGAGATTCTCAGCAACCAGAGCAGAATCCGCCCTATTTTTTAAATATTTAAGATACTTGCCTCTCCTATTGAGCACTCCAAGCTGAGGCATGGCGGAACCGCATTATTTTAGGTTTAAGCACAAAGAAAGTAAGAACTCAAGCACGAAATCATTAAAGTGGAATGGGCAAAGATTTGAAAAAAAGAGAGGTCAACTTTTAGCATTAAGGTAAGACGCTTGTCGGAAAGTCTGAAGAGACACAAATAGAAATTCAAAGAGGATTAAAGCAAGATCAGAGTTGTTCATTTTTACCAAAGCTACGATGAAAATAGAAGAACCCAAAACACTACTCATACGCACTCATGCACTGTGATGAAGAATTATCACGTAACATAAAAAGATTTCCGGGTGAAATAGAAGTGACAACAGTGTTTATGATGAGAAAACAACGATAATTCCTAAAAGTAGAGTCCATGCAACGAAATTATATATCATATATAATCAAAGGGTTAAGGGTTTGAGCTGAAGGAAAAGAAAATAGAATGTACGTCTCTGGTGTCAAAGAGAGCCATTTAGGCTATATGTTCTGCTCACTCCGAGAGAGCCACCCCGGAGAAGCAATAATAACCATTCTAAATGAAATCAAATTAGTACAAATCAGCAAGTCCGGACAGTTAGAAGCACACCAAAACGCTAAAATTGTTCCTCTCCGAAAGGCGTGGGTGGGTTGGTGTGGAGAGAAGAACATTTTTTGCGAAAATGCTTAAACAAGAAAGAGATAAGAAAGTAGTCAGAGGGACCCGGAGGATGAAAGAATTTAATTAAAAAAATAAGGAAAGACAGAGAGAGAGAGAGAGAGACGTAGAAGAGAGAGGAGAGAGAGAGAGAGAGAGAGAGAGGAGAGAGACGAGAGAGAGCAGAGAGAGAGAGAGAGAGATGAAAGAGAGAGAGAGGCGAGAGACAGACAGACAGACAGACAGACAACAGACAGACAGACGACGACAGAGAGGAAGCCTGCACATCTGCTCATAGGGCTACTTATGAACATAGAAAATCCAGTAATCAATCTAATTCCAAATTCTCAGCTTATCGCTCATAAGCGAATTAGAAGAAAATGCCACTGCAACTGTTGCGTGAACTACCTGACAAATCCACCCCAAACTAATAATCTGCGAATGAGAAACGAAGAGACCGAGGACAATAATGCTACTTTATTTAGACAGTTCCAATCATGCCTGTTCAAATACTTAGAAGGTAAAATCAGTAGTTTAAAGACATATGGATTATCGTAAGATAAGCAAGAGAACCGAAAGCCATAAAGTAGATAATCGGTAGATTACAAACCGAAACAAAAATTATCACGAAAAAAAAAAGACACGCACTAAAACCAATCACATTCGTTTCGTTCATACGTTCGACATCCAAAATTGAATACAACTTGAAGATGGAGGTAGTTAGAGGAAACAGTGTAGGGGTTTACTGTTGGAGTGCACGAACACCTGAGTTTCCGTTACAAACTATGTGTAGGACATTTAAAGGAAATGCACCCGAGGGCGTGTATGTTCACAATGGGGGAAACTTAGAAATAAAGACTGCGGACTTGTCGCTGAAAATGAATGAAGAACAAAAACGACACTTGCACTCAAGAACAAAGTAGGCAATTTTTCAACAGGGCGCCACTAAAATGCATCGCCAAAGACAAGCCAACCCCAGAAGCAGCATTGGGTTATAGATGCGGAGCGGGCCCCGTGGTCTATCCAAGGCTAATTCATGACTTGTGAATCTATCTATATTTTGTTAACCGGCGTAAACACAATCATATAATAATTAATAATAATAATAATAAATAATAATACAGTAATTCAATAATATATATCAATAATAATACAATAACAACTAATAATACCATACATAAGTCACTAATAAATACTTGCGGTACTGCGTCAGCATGGTGATACTTAATATTCAATTTATGCAACATTAGTCTTAGGGTTAGTGATTTGATAGTGATTACAGCAATGTTCAAGATATCAAACGGCTATGTTAATGTTAGCCCTATACAATCTATAATTTAATTGATCCAGCTAACCTACCTACTGTACTCTTATTTACATTGGCTTTCATTTATTGATTCTATTTTTACATGTTCCTAAATATATTTATTTTAGAATATCAGTTTCTATATTCGATATTTATTGTAGTGTTTAGATCACCTCGTCTAAAACAAGATGCGACCGGGATCCTGGCTAGCTCCGACGTGTCCCAGGTTCTACATAAACTTCAGGCTCGGTGTATAGGGAGAATGTGAAGCTTATCAGCTATTATATTCTCTCTCCTTGCGGCACATCGGCGTTCTCTTCTTGATTCCGGACGTTTAATTGCGCGAGCACATCCCCTCCTCCTTAATAGGCTCTGGCCCCGAGTGCAGCGGTGGTGTTATACTGATACAAAAAAAAAAAAAAAAAAAAAAAAAAAAAAAAAAAACAAAAAAAAAAAAAAAAAAGAAAAAATTGTGCCAAGTTACATGTATATCGCGTTACTCTTCTAATATATAAATCATGGTATAGGTATATATATAGTCATATAAGTATCGTAGTATATATAATAGTATCCTAATATACCCTAATACGCTAAAGCCAATATACCTATAATTTAATACTCACAATATCACTAGCACGTTAACCATACTACTATAGATACAGCATATATATATTATACCGATCTACTATATACTATCTAATGATATTATTATATACCTATCTACTATACCTACCCACAATGCGTACATTACCTATAAATATAATGGCACATATAATTTATTGCTCTTAAATCCATATGTAATGTGTATCTCGCTACGTTCGCTCTGACATAGTGTATTATTCCAAATGACACAATATGTACCATTGTAAAAGCGTAAATTTTAATATTCTCTCTACTACAAAAATCTTACTAACATGAGTCTCACTAAACATGTTACATGCTTATGTTGATACCACTACTACACACATCTACCAGTACTCTATCATACATATATAATAGATAATTATATACTAATAGTATATATAATTAATACTACTTACTATATATATATACTTATATATATATATTATTAATATGTATAATATATATATATATATATACTATACTATAGTATACCTCTTATATACTTATATTATATATATATATAGTTATAACTACTATATACTAGGTCACAGATGAAACTTGTATTTTTGGCGGTTTCGGAAGACACGAACATTATTCGATATAATTATTTTATATATTATATATATCATATATTAACTATAATATTATATATTATTAATTTATTACTTATTATTACCTTATTATTATTATGATTATTTAAATTATTATTATTATTATTGATTATCTCACTTATTATTCATTATTCTATTGATATTAGTTGTTATTTCATTTAATGTCATCATATTTCATTATCCACATCATTTATATATTAATTCAGTCTATATTATTATCTATTCTATATAATATTAATAACTTTTTTATATTATTAGTTCAACTTCAATTATTACTATTATCATATCATTATTATATATTATTATCATCATCGTATTAAATTATATTCCATTATTATATTAATTATACTTATAATTTCTCCCCTAATGACGCCAATCTTCTTCAATCCTTTCTCATCCATAAATACATGCATCTAATTCCAGTTACCCATTCTCATATAGAATATTAAGTATATACTACTATATCTACATACTAGCATACTAGTTATCTATACTATAGTAATACCTATAGCAGACAAACTACATCCATAATATACCTCTCATATTAAGTTATACGCTCTTACTTATAATACTAGTATTACTCTCCACCACTAATCACCACAGACTTATACTATATATAGGATATGTCTATGACGTACCTCTATATCGCTATCACCTACCTCATATACTCACATATGTTACATATTGTATCATATGTCTATCTGTGTACTCGTATAGCATATATACTATTAATAATATATATATATAATATATATCATATATATACAATAATATATACTAGTATATATCGTTACCTAGCATCCCAGAACTACAACGATGTCCTCCACACGGCCTACTGCACTACACAAGTGCACCACACTACCCATTCACACCCAAGTCCTCTCAAATGATCATCCTATTATATAGTACTCACTATATATATATATATAATAATACTTCAAATTAATAATACATATATATTAGGTACTCTATAATATATATATAATTTTTATAATTGCGGCTCGCCTAGTGAGTCGGATCATTCCACGATGAACGTTATTTATAAAAATCTCAAAATGAATATTTATAACATTTGTAGATGCAATATAAAATAGGATGTCGAAGGAAGATGGCGACACGCAGTGTTATATACAACGTCATAAAACAAAAAGTAAATAAAAAAATGATATTACTTTTATTATTGTTAATGTTAACATATGTTGTTGCGTAAGGTATGGTAGGTTTCTCTTGCGGATAGCATTATCGCAGATTAAATTAGTAAACAAGTTATTGACTGAAATGTGTACTTGCATAGGTTACAACTTGGTTGGATTGACTGCTAATTTACTTTGAAAGTTCTGTACGGATTCCCTATTTCTAAGATTGTATGCAATAATGTTAGGAAGTCATTTGACTTGAAACGCAATTTTGATATGGTTAACCGCTGCATTATAACTCTGCAACCTTAATAAAACTGTTCTTAAATACAAAGTTTATTTAATAATAGGTACTGGAAGAATTGACTTGCAAGTATAACTTGCATTATAATCTAAAACCTGAATTGATAAATTATAGTATGGAAGAATCTCGACTTGACGATATACAATTCATTAATTAAACTCTAGATTGAAGAAGCTAATGCGCTAAGAAGAATTGCCTTCGAAAGTATATCCTTCAAGATAACTTAAACTTTAGATTGTAATTAATAACTATATAGAAATGAATTGCCTTGAAAACTACTAAACTTGATAATTAACACCTTTCAGATTGTACTAATAGTAGGGAACGAACTTGATTTGTAATATAAATTGATAATTAACCTAGATTGTATTCAAATAATAGGGGAAGAACTTGACTCGAAAACTATCAACTTCATAATTAGAACCTCAGATTATAATAGTACGGAGACAGATATTATCCTTCTTGAAATGCTAACTTTGAATAATTTTAAACCTAGTTGTAAAATAATAGTAGCGGGGAAGAAATTGACTTTGAGCAACCTTGAATAACTGTAGGGGTAACTATATAATCTAGATTTGATAACTTCATAAATTTAAATCTGTGAAATGAGAAAACACAAAAAACTAATAACGAAAAAAATAATCAACGATTTACACGACACGAAAAAAGGTTTAACTATCAAATGCCTCTCCTTCGTTTTAATAACTTGGAATTTAACTTCGAAAATCACTTATGTGAAAGCTTTATGTAATAATAGTAAAATAAGCACTTTTTAAATATGATAATTTAATAATTAGTAAAAAATTAATTATAACTTGAAATACGAACCTAACTTCAAACAGAAAAGCATAAAATCTTTACTAACCAGTTTCTATGAACATAGTTACCTTCCGAAAACTTACCTTGAAAAGCTTGCATCTAAACTATAAATTTTAACATGCGCAACTCTTTATATTAACTTGAATTATATAACAATAGTGATCTTTAAATCCACAGATATAAACTATATTCCTGTCGAGTAAACACCTCTGTTAACTTGAACATTACACACTAAAACCTAACTTTTTGACCTACAACTTGAAAACTATTAAACATAAAATGAGAGAGAATATATATATATAGCCTATTATGTATACTATATACTATATTCTATATATATATTATATAAGTATATATATACTACTATATTATACTATATATATCCAATCGCACTACAAAATGCTTCTAGGAGGATCCATCAGCCAACTCTCAAATGAAACTGTCCCTCGTAAACTAGCCATAACGGCCCCACAGTCCCAGCCAGCATAGCCACCTGCACCCGCCAGTGACACCGTACCGCGACTCGCCATCTATGTCAATACTATACGCTATACCCTATTATATACATAATACGCGATACTGTACACACTACTTACCATATACTCACTGCTTGACTACCTCACTAACACTATCATTACTACAATCGCCAATGACCACTCTATTGTTATTCTAACCTATCCATAGCTATACCTTAACTATTAACTATCTCACATGCATAGTAGTAATATATACTTATATACGTAGCGCATACTATATCGTAATATATATCTAGTTAATCATACCGTTATATATATCTATATAATACTAGACCGCTCAATATAGGTATGCAAAACGATCTATATCACCTATTACTATACTAAAATCCCCTATATGTATATTCTATAGTGAGTATTATATTATATGCTACTACTATGAATATACCCTTACGTACTTACTATATAATCCTATATCATATACGCTATCGATATATATACTGCTCTATCGCCAGTACACTGTTAGGATAACCTATAATTATATATATATAGTTATATATACTATATATATAATCATAATATATATATAGAACTATATCATAAATTATATAATCAGTACAATAATACTAGTTAGTATATACTAATATATCGCTATCATAACATATATATATTATATATATAATTCCATTGTTATTATACTATTACTGATTAATATAACTTACTCTATATATATATACTTGATTGATTTGAATAGAAATACATTATATATTATTAAACTAACATGTGTGCAATGTAAAAGTTAATTTTTATGGAATTATAAAAAAAAATATTAAAATAAAAAGTCTAAAAGTTCTAGGAATCAATTGAAAGATCGTCCCCAAACATATGAGAGGTGTTCAATAATCATCATCTATACTATATATATGCCTATAACCTTCATACTATAGGTTAATCTGTATGCGTATCATACGTAGCCTACTATATAATATATCACGTCCTATAACTATAGTATACAGATATATCTATATTATAAGTAATACTATATATATATACTACTATACTTTCCAGTATCATACTTATATAACATATATATATATATACCGCTATATAGGTCAGGCACTATTTTGGTTTAGAGGCACAACTATCATCTGATTCCATATTCACAAAACTACAATTAGTTACAGGAAAAGCGAATACCACTTTGGAATCCTGCAAAATTTTACCGAGGGATAGAGGATAGAACAAAAACAAAAAAAAAAAAAACAAAAAAAAAAATTTGACAAAAAATATTTCACAACCTATATTCTCAACAACACTACAAGATACGACTACAGCGAAAAGGCAAATACCATGTTTTTGGGAATCCTTGTAAAATTTTAGTTAGGGAAAATGGTAAAAAAAAAATAAATAAATAAATAAATTAAAACTAAATATTGGCTATTTTTATTTTTAGGGTGGGGGACATAATATATATATATATTATTGTAAGGTAATGATTATTAAATGCTCGAGCCGACGGGAACACAGGGGGAGACGTTTTCCATTACCCGTAGGGGGAGGGTCGGAGGAACCCCCGCGGACACCCAAATACCAAAGAGCGCGGGGTTCCGGAGACCCTCCCCGTGAAGGGGGAATTAGTCCTATCCCTTAGTTCCCCGGCAAGCCGAGAGACCCCGACTCCTTGCCATCGTGTGCCGGTATATACCCTGGGCGAGTATTCTTCTCAACTACGCTAAAAGAAAAAAAAGCAAAAATTTAATTAGAAAGTCTATTTATTTACACGAAGTATAACCAATAAAAGGTTTTAAATAGGCTCTCTAACTAGTATCTACTTAATTCATTGCAATAATAAATTTTTAATTTTTTTATTTTTTTTAACATTTTTGCCTCATCACAGTACAAGTACTCGGGTACAGAATACAAATTTTTCGCCTGTTAGCCTATTGCGAGTTCTTTGAGGATATATGTCTTTTTTTTACTTTTTTTTTTTTTAGTTTTTTTTTTTTTTTACATGTTTCCGCCTAAAATCTGGACCAGTCACTTTCAGTCAACTGTAATTCCTTTTTCCCCTGTGCGCTCATTTGTGTTTTTGCAGAAATGGATTGAATGATAGTATAGTCGCACTAACCCAATTATCACCCCGCCTATTATACTGTAACTATATTATATAAGCTACTATCTACCTATAATAACCTGATATTACATCATCACATTCATACTATACTATATATAATAATATATCATACTATATTATATGTCGTACTTAATATATGATACTATAATATATACTATATATACCATTTATCTATACTGTAAAAATAAAAAAATATATAGTACATATATATATAATATATACTACTTATATTATACTATATAATACATCATACTATACTATCGTCAATCACGCTACGCGTATATATACCTATATCAACCCTACCTATCCTATTATACTATATACCCTATACATAACTATATACTATATTATAGTGTGTGTATATGCTATACTGTATATATACTATAACTTATAGTATACTATATATATATATATATATATATATTATATACTATTATATATATTACATAATATAATATACTATATAATATACTATATTATATAACTATACCGCTACTATACACGTATACTATATATATACTTATATACCATATATACTATATAATTATATAATACTAATACTAATATAGTAAGTATATATATATCTATATATATAGTATATATATTATATTAATACTATATATATAATAATATATACTATTATATATATATATATATATACATACTATATATATATATATATATACTAATATATATATATAATATATATATATATATATATAATTAACCTAAAAATTAATCTATTAATAATAAATATATATATATATAATATATATATAAATTCTTGAAATTTACTATAAGTCGGGTACTCTATGGGTTGAAAAGAATTATTGAAAAGAGCTCTATTTCAGAACTATTTCTCGTCACAGCACCGGGCTCAAAATCTATTACTTTTATTAGAAAAAGATTTTCAATGCGGCTTACAAAAACATTTATGAGACCCCCTATTGTGGAAGGGGGGGGGCGGTAAACACCCCTGTACCAATCTTGTGTAGTATATAATTTTATCATTAATATTCTACGGTCTAAACGAAAATAAGAAATTCACACGGGTTTTGAAGACAAAATTCCTGCGAAAAACAATAAAAAGATATTTTCGTTCTATATATGATTAAAGGCATATATTACAGTAAATCAAACTATACCATGAAAGTCTAAATAAATTTTATTATGGTTTATGTCTCTGAATTTTCCAATTTTTTTTACATGAAGTGATTTCATGTTTGTTAAAAACATGATCAATATAGGGGGGAGCTTCATCATCATCTGTAGATTTAATTTTAGAAAATTAGCTACGACGAGCAATGGGCAGAAACCATATAATAATTATTACAGTGTAAGGTCTATGTTTCTGAATTATTTTAGAAAACTAAAGTGGCTAGTAAGTTCTTCTAAAATCTTGGAATATAAGAATTAATAGGAGGGCTTTGCGACGTTCTGCGAACATGTCTGCGAACGTTCTCTGAAAATCTCTTAAAATATTATCACTGTTTAGGTATGTAATATTTACGATCGTCTCATCACCACTACACCATATATAACACACGTTATATCTTCTTAATTTTGATAAGAAGTATGTCAAAAACATTGGTATGTTTCTTCTATCCATAATCAAATTCAAGCGTTACGGTATATGGTAGCACTGCCAAAAATGTTCCAACACGAAGTGCTCCCAACGTTAGTTGGGTAAATGTCAAAAATATCACAGCAATATTTTCAACGCAGAAGGGAATACGGGTCATTTATCAAGCTTAAAAGTAAAGAGAAAGCAGGCTGGGTGGGTAATTTAGAAGACTTATTGAAAATCTATATAATTACTATATATATATATATATCATCATTCATCATTCTAACATAACATAAGCTATACTATTATATATAGATATATATACATATACTATACAATAGGATAGATACTAGTTTACGTAATCCATACGTGAGAGCAAATATATAAATATTCCGTACATAAAAATTATTATATACTATATCTATTATATATATATATATAGTATCATATATATATACGTCAGTAGTGCTATGTATACTACTACTATATATATATATATATATATAATATACTATAGTTCACTAATATACTCTATATCTTTATATATGTATTATACTTATATATATATATATTATATATAATATATATATATACTATATAATTTATTTTGGAAAACTCAAATCACAACGGTTGCTTCTAAAGGTGGTCCCAAGAAGCTGGGAGTTCGCTTCAGAATGCGAGTTTTTTTTCTTAATCTATTCTTTTTCTTTCTATAACTTCCGCCTTTGTATGGCCAGCTACTGTTCTCATCATCTTGATGGGAGCTCGAAATTTAGTTTACTTCTAGATAAGCATTTTGTCTAGAGGTTAAAGGTACTTAAAATATTGTCCCTTGCTTCAATTCCAGTCAGTGATAACTTCACCGGAATCACTTCATGAACGCGGGTGAAGAGGGGTTAAGAGGATCAAGTACCTTGTTTTGAATTATTTTTATTAATTGAAAAAAACAAATTTTTGAGCTTGGGTGGGACAGTTTGGAATTATCAAGCATTGGCCTATTTAACCCTCTAGTCCTGTGCAACGTCGACAATGACACTTTATCTTTTCTCACAGGTACTACAGTGAAGGTTTGCGGAGCCTGAGTTGAACATTTGCCGAATTGAACATTCGCCGAGTTGAACACTTTTGCGCCGAACACAAATCTTGAACAACTCTGCTCCAGAGAGCTGTATGACACAAAAGCAACATACATTGAGCACTGCACGCCCGGCCTCCCTACCACACTAACTGCGCGCCAGGCGTCGTAACAAGCGTGACGAGTAACCTACCACCAATCTCTCAACTCACTCCGCCTTGCGTAGCCATGCACGCATCTCATCACATCAGACACCACAGGGGGTCGCGACCTAGTCTTCAACATGAACATAACTCAGTGTGTCACCAGGATGCACTAACTCTGGCTCTATACAATCTCTACCATCTCCTCACGCCACTCTAGTTTGTGCCGAGAATTACCCTCGTACCAAGGCCATAAGCGCATCAGTTTTTTCCCTTCTAGCAAACTATTATTACCCCCTCCCCTATCTGCCTTAATCATACCCCCCTGCCAACACTCTACCATATATCTCCATCCATTCTATCCATACGATACCTATCTCATATCGGTGCTTACAACCACGCGTGTATCAGAGCACCTCATTGTCAACTTCAATCTGCCA
Source organism: Trachelipus rathkii (assembly GCA_015478945.1). NCBI lineage: Eukaryota > Metazoa > Arthropoda > Malacostraca > Isopoda > Trachelipodidae > Trachelipus > Trachelipus rathkii. The sequence goes on along the minus strand of JABUQX010007224.1, from coordinate 37,829 downwards.
TTTAGCTCTCTGCACATAATGGCTACTTTCTCCGAGCCTAGGGTCGCTCTTCTAGCCTAGGTGAGACGTAGACAAGTATTGTTCGGCCTTCCTGTGTAATCGTGACGAGCACGGGTCATGATCACTACACGCAGAAAGTCATCTCAATGTATAGCATCCGCAGTCACATATCCTCGTTCTCAGCTGAGAGCGGCCCACTGAGCCTCACGAAGGGTACTCTTCCTCTTTAAATATAAAGGATTGCAAACTATACGATTCGAGAGATACACCTCGACAGGTAACCATATAAGCTCTGCACTCCGCACATATATGTTATAGTATCGGTAACTTGATATGACTCATGCTCAACCACGTCCTGACTTATGTAGTTCTTAGTGTACCTATACACTCATACTCACTACTGCATGTAATTTTTCATACGTTCATCAACTAACTCCTGGTTAACTAGATGGACTAAACACTACCCACGCGCTTACATATCTCAGTCTAGGCCTTCCCACCATGACACGGCTCTCATTCTACAATTACATATATATATATATATATATTATATTATCTATATATATACTATTTATACTATACTATACAGGCTAGGGTTCTCAAATATACTATCCATACATATCATACTAGATATATATATATATATATACTAACTATATAGATATATAAGTTATAATATATATATATATATATATATATAGATATTATATATTCATATATATATATATATATACTATATATATACCTATATATATATTACTACTATATATATATTATTATATATTAGACTGATGCAATAAAAGTCGACGGCCATTCTGGAATCTCTTCATTAGGCGACACGCCTACAGCATAGAATATGTCTTTATTGTCTAAAAAAAACACATCTCTGGTGTGCAAAAATTTTCCACCGGGTCAGTAACTCGAACCTAACTCTTTAGCAGCGCTGCTACGCGCCACTTTAGAAACATCTGAAAGGAATCATTAGAAGGTAAGAATCGTTCAAAGTTTTGACCAAAATGCCGTCACCACAACACTAAACCTAATATGAGTATTTATAAATTATTTTTCAAAAGCTAAAATATTCAAACAATAGCAACTAGCAAAAAGACCAACCTCTGAAAAGTCTACAGACTTACATATACATCCAGTGGGAACAATTGGCGTAATTGGACATAAATGTACAGTTTCTACTAAATCATAAACGTAAATAGCAACCGCTTACAGATTTAGGAGTTACGTGCTTGATTTGTGACGCAATATCTAGACCATCAGTACCTATCGTGACGGCGTTCGTCGCTGGTGACCTCTGCTGTAGCTAAGTTGCATCCCTGTTTTAACATATGGAAAGGCGGACAGTCACGTATCAACGGACATTTGGCTTATTTCACATACTATAGAATATCTCAAAGAGACTCAGCTCCCATCAAAGCGGGGAAACAATCGGCATTGTTACTGAACTACCAAATTGAACAAAAAACATCCAGGTAAAAAAAGGCTGCTCTGCTACTGGATAGACGTAATGACAGTGTGTGAAAAGCAGGATCCCACAACAATGTTTGATAATGCCATGTCGTCGGAAAATAATAAAGAAACACTTACAATGAAGGCGTGGCAAAATAAAACAAGAAACAGAAATTTGATATAAGGACAGTAGCATGAACGTCAGCTGTGGCTCTGCGTTGCAGAAAACAAAAGAGCAAGAGCATGGAAATAACGACTTTAGATTAATGCTGTTTTCATATGCGCCATAGCAAATGCTTTTGACATGATCAGATAGATCGAAGATCGTTGCCAGCGTTTTGTGATGCCTCCAACGGGAAAAGAAAGACAAGCACAAATGGTTGGTGATGATTAAAACGTTGTATCTACGGAAAAGGAAGTACTTGCCACTACGATCAGCCCACTTACGAGCCAGCAGTCGGAACTCTGCCGACCGTGCGCCACGGCCAGAGAGCGTAGGGAGTCATTGCTTCGTTACCAAGAGAAACGAGGGAAAGCACGCAACGTTTGTGTAGCTGCGTTGTCAAGTTGAAGCACATCAGGTCGAATAACAATAGTTCATCATCAGCTGAAGAATATTTGTTAGAACCTCATCAGCCATCAACGTCTAGAGCAACGAAATCAAAGCCAAAACGAGTGAAAACTTATGGACACATCCATGCTTGCAGCTCTTGATTGTATCAAAATAAGCTGACAGATCTGCTCAAAATCTGATTCCGCCAGAAAAGCATAGTAGAAGCTCTTACGGTCACAACTGTGGAAAAATATAGCATCAGCCTATCACACATTAATTCGCAGAAACCAACAAAAACACGGAAAGAAAATGTGAAACTTGCTGAGGATTTCAAAACAAATTGTATCCCTTTCTGAGGGCAAAAAAATATCTCACGCAAAAATTTGGCCGATGGCAAATAGTAATGGCAAAGATCATATTACCAGTCATGAAAATATTCGAACGACTGCCAATCCTAATTTCTGGGACCTAGGTGTCGATACAGCTTTTTGGACCGTTCCACGAAGCTTACCTTGAAACTAGGTAAAATATTGCAGATTGCTGTATATCAATTAGTATTGCAATTGGATATATCTAAGCAAGTCAAGTGCATGTCCTTTGACACCGCTCCAGCCAACACAGGTAATAGGAGTGGGTGCCTGTGGTTACTAGAGCAAAGAATGGGTAAACACATTCTGTGGCTAGCTTGTCGCCATCACATTTTAGAATTAACATTGGAAGCAGCTGTTTCTGTCTCTTTGCCTGCTTCCTCTGGACCTGACATTACTCTTTTTAAGAGATTTAAATCGGCGTGGGTGAAAATTGATACGACAAAGTACCAAACAGCCGCAGAGAACCCTGTCATCAAAGAGAAAATAACAGAAGCTGGTGATATCGTTACATTTGTTGAAGCGCAGCTTCAGAAACACCACCCTCGTAATGATTACAAGGAATTTTTCGAGCTGACATTGATATTCCTTGGTAACACTCCGACATCAGGAATCAGATTTAAAGTTCCGGGAGCATATCATAGGACACGTTGGATGTCTAAGGCAATTTACTGTATTCAAAATATGGATGTTTAAAAGAAAACTTTCAAAAGGACTCTAAGAGAAGAAAGAGGACTGCGTGATATTTCCTGTTTTTTAACAACAATATAAAATTAGATCGTGGTTCACGGTATCCATAGCCATCAGTGATCCACGTTCGGATTTGGATCTTCTACAAAGGCTGTGAAAGTACAAGGAAAAATATAATACCATTGCAAGTGCTACTCTTAATAAAGTTTTGAGTCATTTGTGGTACCTCTCTGAGGAACTTATGGCTCTTTCATTTTTTGATTCAGAGGTTTTGCTTGAGACAAAAACAAAATGAGGCATGCTCTAAAGAAACAAAGGGATTCCAGAGCGTAAAAAAGAGCAACCATAAATCCTGAATCAGTATCACAAAAACAATTGCAGGAGATTTCGTTACAGCCAACACAAAACGATTCTTTGACATACTTATCATTGCCCCACACATTTCTAGAACAAAAGATGCTGCAGTGAGTGGAATGATGACAGAGCTATATGAAACAAGCAGAAATCGTAAAGAGAGCTCAAAATTGTAAATGATTACTGCAGAGCAGGGTCGGCGCTCATGTGCGTCTAATACAAGAATACAGACAAACTGGACATAACAAAGATAAGGAGCAGAACAGTACCCTCCTACAGTTATACATCATTACAGGAAATCCATTGCCGACAAAAACAAGAAAACAAATACTCTTACATCACTAGGGAACAATAAATAATATAATAAACAAGATGAAACTGTAATGTGCCGTTATTATTATACGTCATGGGGGAAACTTCTCACTTTAAAAAAACAGATAACACGCCATATACGCTGCTACTCAAATGCGGTAGGTGAAACATTCACGCGAACAATATATTTCGAACCTTGATAGCAACCTCTAAGGTTTATTCAATCAGCCTAAAATTTTGCATGCGCATGTGTTTTACAATATAAACAAATTTGGCGGGTGTCTTGTGAAAAAAAAACAAAACAATTTTATCCCTAGCATTTTGCATCAGTCTAATATATATATATATTATATATATATATATATATATATATATACTACTATAATATTAATATATTAGTATATAATATATATATCATATTAATATATATCATATATATAGTATATATATTACCTAGATAAATTTTAGAGGTTACTAATATTGTCGACATAATTAACTTGAAACATTTTCAACAATGAGAAATTATTTATTTTTTGAAAATGTTTTATGCTTTTTTTGGTTTTGGTTTGTAGTTTTCTCTCCTCTCTCTCCTCATCTCCTCTCTATCTCTCTCTCTCTCTCTCTCTCTCTCTCTTCTCTCTCTCTCTCTCATTCTCTCTCTCTCTCTCTCTCTCTCTTTCATTCACATTGTTGCAGTCAAGTTGTACATTGAGAAACGTTTATAGTAATTCCAACTCGGAATCAAAATGAAACTAACTTCATATTTCGTACTTTTTATTTTAGGATTTGTTATCTATTAATTTTTTTTGGAAACATTTTTCACTTTGATTGATACATATCTCCTTTTCCACATGAAGACTTTAACTTGTAAAGGTTAATTGCTCTTTCTGGTAAGGAAGGTTTCAATCTCTCTAGCTTTTTCTGTACTAAAAGGCAATTTATGATCTGTATATGTTGCTTACAAGAACTGTATCGACTCTAAATTGTAATAAATGCCCAACTCTAAATTGTATTACCGACCCTTCGCCCTAAATTAATCAGAAAAAAAATCCAATGGATTCACCTGTTCTTTTAATAAATTCAAAATTCATTATAAAAGTATCCTAAACTTTGTATCCTAAACTTTAAAAATCCTATTAAAATCACTCACAATCCTATTAAAATACACAATATTTTTCTGAATCCCAATGTTGTATTCCTCCTTGTTAGAGGAGAGAGAGCTCAAGTTCCATTGGTTCCATAATAGTTAAAAAATAGTTTAAAAAAATAGTTAAATATATTCATACAGATTCTCATTTTAGCTCATTCTATTCAGACTAAACCGTTATCTTTATTCTTTCATATTCATAATAATTATTTATATGCTTATAATTTCATATTATTATAATGTTATCAGTTTTACTTTAAATCAAAAATTCTTTTCCCAAATATCTCTCTCTCTGCTCTCGATAAATATCTCTCTCTCTCTCTCTCTCTCTCTCCTCCCTCTTCTCTCTCTCTCTCTCCTCTCTCTTCTCCCCTCTCCTCTCCTTCTCTCTCTCTCTCTCTCTCTCTCTCTCTCTCTCTCATGTTTATAAGTTGAGCAAAATCTAAGAAAACTCTGCTCTTACAACAATAAAGAGATATTAAGCTCGTGGATGTTAGCTATTTAGCATATTAATAAAGATTGTTTAATATATAAACAAGTTTGTTTTTTTATCATTCTTTTTATAAAAATTTCTTTTAATTTGATACCATCAATTAATAAAACAAATCGCGATATTTTTATATTTTTTTAACTTGATTTGAAACTTTCTAAAAAGCTAAGCTGTATTTGCTAATGTTATGCTATTGAAAAGAAGTTTCTAGTTGGGATATGAGTTAGTTGATACTAGAAAGTTAGCAATTAAGGTTTTTCTCTTTAAGGAAAATATCTAGGAATAAATAAATTTTGTTTTTTATTTGCTATATTGTTTGTTTTTTCTTAGTCCGGCTGGAAAGTGCAATTTATTTTAAAAGACATAACTTTGGTTAGCTCTTTCTAGATAAAACAAACTTTAATTTGTTATGTAAATAAAAAAAAAATTAGCTATAAGAAGAATCTAATACACATTTAGATAAGCAAAAGACTTCTTCTACACAACTAGAACAATTTTTTCAGAACTTATTGGCCTAACTCTCGCCTCTCACTTTATTATTCTTGGTATTTAGATTTATTTCGAAATGGTACATTATCTCTCTCACTAATGAAGCTTTAAAGAGATTAGGTGTTCTGAACCACCTACAGAACTACTTCACAGTTAACATTAATCTGTTTGATTTGTTATAAGGGGCGTGGTTTGTTCTTGTATGGAGTACGCATCATATATCTAGAGTAGTTCCACTCATACAGCATTTACTAAAATAGTTTTTTTTCGTTTGACCAACTCTACCAAACTCTCACTGAATATTTCCAATCTCTCTCTCTCTCTCTCTCTCTCTCTCTCTCTCTCTCTCTCTCTCTCTCTCTCTCTCTCTCTCTCTCTCTGTTAACCTGCTCACTTACTTATATTATCACTATCACATTTACTACTCTTCTGAGCTTTTTCGTTGCATGACTACTCCTGACTACTCCTGACTACTCCTGACTACTCCTTCGAGAAGAGCTAGTTTGACTTTACTCTTCTATATTTACTCTCCTTTTACTGTCCAGCATTTTGACAGTTATGCTCATTCCTTCGTGTTTTACTTCTATTTTCCACATGTCCTTTGGTTTAACTATGAATTATGATTGAGTTAAATCCGTTTATAGACAAACACATAGAATATAAGCAGGAGTCAGGGTTGGATACAGTGCCTAAACCAATTTAAAATAGATGGAAATCCTAGTCGGAGGAGTCATTTTTTTGTGGATTGGCATAAAAATCATAAAAGAGAAAACACATATGGAGCCGAATACGGTTTAAAGAAGATAGGATTTAACTCGGATATATGTCAAAAATAGTTAAAATTTCTAAGTTTAGCTCTTCGGAATTTTAACCACTTTTGATTTTTTCGGTTGAAATTTTAACCAAGTTTTAGTTTTCTATTGAGAATGGAAATTCTTTACATTCATTTTCTTGAAGGCCTCGCGAACCATTCACTTGCATGATTAACTCCAATTTAATATCCCATAACATAATATAACATACTACTAAACATTCCAGTACTTCGTTACTTCGATAAACAGGGTTTTCAGGTCTTCATATATATATATATATATATATATATATATATATATATATATATATATATATATAAAATATATATATGTATAGTATATATATATATATATATATATATATATATATATATCTTGCATGGCGGGGCATCCCTCTATGGGGTGCAAGAATATCAATACAGTGTGTCTCTGCGTGCCGAAAGAAGCAACTAAAGAGACAGAGGGAGGGAAGCAGCGCTCTCGATGCGGTAAGATTATCTCCCATTGGGAATTTGGGGTGTAGGGTATATCCCATGACACTCCAGTGCCCAATGGTTAGCCCTTCTTGCGCTCATATTCACAATCTTCCTATTCTGGATTAGACACTCCGGATCACATACAGACCAGAAAACTCAACTATTACTGACAACAACTTTTTTCATATATCCCAGTGTATTGGGGAGAAAGAATTTTCACAGCGTATGTACTACTTGTAGGAGACGACGAAAAGGACAGTGGTAGTTGGGTTGACAAACCACTACCACGTATCTTCATGCTATGAATGCTAATGCATGCCTCGGCCCTGGTCGTAATGGCCGTAAGCGACCTTGTATCTTTCGGCGAAACTGTATGAATCGTCTGGGTACATGAAATATTAAAGGAATAAATGGAGGGGAAAAGAGGAGAGAGGTGATTGATGTATTTAGATAGGGTAAGTTTGATTTGCTTGGTGTTGCTAAAAGAAAAATGAAAGGTAGTGGTGAAGACAAGTGGTGTGAGGTGAAAAGTGTGTGGAGCGGAGTGGAATGAGACGGGAGAGAAGGAGTTGCGATTCTGATGAGTGACATGTGGCACAGAGCTATGGTGTATTTTTTTGTGTAAGTACTAGAATACTAATGGTTTAAAATTTAAGTTTGAGAAGATCAAGGTATGTGTGGTGGTAACATATGGTTCATCTGAGTGTGATGTTGAGGAGAGTGTGACTTTCTAGGATAATCTTAACGATGTTTCGAACGAGGTGTGTAGGTGCTTCAGGTTGATTGCGTTGGGCTATTTGAATGGCTGCATAAGTGATCGAAAAAGTGATGATTGTGGGAGACAATGAGAATGGTAGGAAGGTGATTGATTTCTGAGGAGAGAAGTAAGCTTGTAAGTAGTATATTCTTCGACCACAAGAGTATTCATAAGTATAAGAGTTGGTGTAGTCAGAGATGGTATCGAATCGAAACATATAATTGATTTTGTGTGGTGAAGAAGATGTTGAAGTATGTGATGGACATCAAATCAATGAGGTGGTTGGGGATAGGAATATCAGATCATTAAGTTGTTTTATGTAAAATTAAGTTAGTGAGGGCATGGATGGAGATAAAAGAGATAAGGAAGGAAGTAGGGAAAATTAAGAGTGAGAAGTTAAGCGAACAAGGTTATATTGAAATGTTTGTGAGAGCTCTTGCTAATAAATCAGTTTCATGTAAATAAGATTAAATTGAACAAATCTGGACGCAAATGAAGGAAGCTTTTGTCAGTAGTGCAAGAGGAGTATGTGGGTTTATAAAGTAGGGAGCAAGAATGTCAATAGAGAGAGTGGTAAAGTGAAGAAGTGAAATGATCAAGAATTGATGCTAGAGTGTGATTGACTGGATATGGAAGTTGTGTATCAAAACGTTTCTGGAAGGTACAGTTCTGAAGGATTGGGGGAGAGCAGCAATAGTACTCTTTATATAAGGGTAAGGGAGATAAGGGGAACTGTAGGGAAAATAGGAAAATTAGTTTATTGAGTGTTGTAGGGAAGGTATATGCCGATATTTTGGTTGAAAGAGTACGTCAAGTGACTGAGGAACTGAATGGTGAAAAACACAGTGCATTTAGAAATGGTAGAGAATGTCTAGATCAAATTTTCACATTGAAACAAATGTGTTAAAATGAGAGAGAAGAAAAATTATACTTAGGTTTTATGGACTTGCACAGGCGTATGACAGAAATAATAGAGAAGCTTTGAGGTAGTTGCTAGTGGTGTATGGTGTTAGTTGTAGGCTTCTGAATGGAATCAAAAGTATGTATGGAGCATGAATAAATGGAGTGGAAAGTGAATTGGAGTGAGGCAGGGATGTATGTCTCTATAGCTATTTAATTTTTATATGATATGGGTTATGGAGAATTAGATGTAAATGGTGGGAGATGGCAAAGAGACTGATAAAAATAAGAAAGTGTAGGGTGCTCTGCTTATTGTACGCTGATGATTTGGTTTTGTGTGGCGAATCTGAAGCAAGTTTGAGAAGATTGGTGGGCTTGGTTGGGTGTGTAAAAGGAGGGTTTTGAAAGTAAATGTAGATAAGAGTAAGGTCATGGTATTTGGGTGAGGAGAATCCGCGTTGTAAAATCTTATTGGATAGCGAGCAATTGGAAGAAGCATCCGAGTTTAAATATTTAGGTTATATATTGGTTGAAAAGGGAACGGATGATCCGGAGTGTAGTAGGAAAGTTTTGAATGGTAGGAAGATGGTTGGTGCAATTAAATCCTTGGTGAATGTAAAGGGACTACGTCTTGAGTGCGCTAGGGTTTTGCATGATGGTTTGTTGTTACCGGTGCTAATGTATAGTAGTGAAACTATCGTATGGAATAAGAGATATAGATCTAAGGTGCAATCTATTCAGATGGATATTATTAGAAGCGTGTAAGGTGTGAGAAGAATTGATAAAATGAGGAAGGAACATGTTTGGGAGCTGTGTGGTGTGAATAAAGGAATAAATGAGAGAATAAACGAGAGTGTATTAAAATAGTTTGGTCATATGGTTGTTTTGTTAAGCGGATGTAATGTGGTGAGTGTTCTTGGAATCGACCGGCTGGAAGACCAAAGGAAAGGTGGATAGAGTCAGTAAAAGCATGTTTGAAGGAAGGAAATGTGAGTTTAGCAGAGGCTTGAAGAAAGGTGCAAAATAGGAGTGAATGGCGGGGTTTTGTGATAAGGGGTATGATTGTAGGTGGCCCAAGGGATGAGCCCTACTTTGAAGAGATACCAGTAATGGTCCGGTTGCGACGATCTCTCACTTAAGGGCATGGAGGGGATGGAAGTTCGTTTAGACTTACGTCATGCTCTTCTATTTAACTATCCAATTGCAGTACATGCTAAGCACCTTCCCAATATCGAGAGGAAGGCGAAGGGAGGATAAAGAAGGAGAATATATATATATATATATATAGTATATATATTATTATTATTACATATATATATATGTCATCATATATATATATATATATGTTATAGAAAAGAATGTTATATATATAGTTGTTATTAAGGTTTACATATATATATATATATATATATAGGATATATATATATATATATATATATATATATATATATATATATATATATATATATATATATATATATATATATATATATATACCCACCCATGAATAGCTGCTGCTA
>JABUQX010007224.1:17500-20000 GCA_015478945.1 Trachelipus rathkii | reverse complement strand
GGAAGCAGATCCCCCTGACGTTCTCTGTTCTCTGGCATCACGTTGGAGAAGATTCTATTGTTAGTCTTGACCCTAGAAGTTGCCTTTCTTCTTGACAAGTCAAGGCCCTGAATGAAATCATCAAATTCCACTTGACTCAGTCGGTGCGGTGAATCATCGTTTACCTCAAAATCTGGATCATGGGGTTCTTCCACACTGTCTTCATTTTCTACTTCAAGCTCATAATGTTGAGGTGGAGTAGGAACTGGTAGACTATCTGAATGTGGAATAGGTCGAATAGCAGATGGAAGATTCGGGTATTCAACTGTTCCTCTTTTCTTCCTTGACAATCCTGCCTTTATAGGTGGAGTCAAGCAGAAGTAGCAGTCATCTGTATGATTTGTAGGCTCCTGCCAAACCATAGGCACAGCAAAAGCCATACATCGTTTTTTATTTTTCAGCCATTCTCGTAGTATAACTGAACAAGAGTTGTAACATATATGTGGAGTCCATGACTTATCCTGGTCCCCTACCTTCATACCAAAATAATGCTGATAGGCAGTCTTCACAAGAGGTGTCAGATTGCGTTTCTGTGACGAAAATGTTATTTCACCACATATGTAACAAAAATTATTCACTAAATTTACACATTTTCGTGGCATTTTGATATAACAAATTTTACACTTCAAAAGCACTCCAAAACCAGAAATTCTGAAAAAATAAAACATAAACAATATGAAACTCATAAGGTCACATTAACAGTTAATATTATGTTTATAACCCACAAACTAGAATGTTCTGTTATGTCAGTTGAGAGGTGTAACAATTCCCCCCCAAAAAAATTTTCCCATACTACAAATGTAGACTAAAAAATTACATGTCACTGTATATCCAAAGCAAAAGCTAATCGATCATTTTTATGGTGATTTTTGAATTCAGCAGGTGGAAATACATAAGAATACGCTAATTTTGAGCCCGAAACAATTTCATTGTTGTGCAGTGTTATATATATATATTATTATATATGAAAAAATATATATATATATATATATATATATATATATATATATAAATATAATATATATATATTATATATATATATATATATATATATATATATATATATATATATATATATATATATATATATATCTATATATATATATATTTTTTTTATTATATGTATTATATATATATATATATATATATATATATATATATATATATATATATATATATATATATATATATATATTTATATATATATATATATATATATATATATATATATATATATATATATATATATATATTATATATATATATATAGCAAAACGTGTCGGACAGAAGTGTGTCTGTGCATAAAATATATGATAAAAAAGTGTCGCATAGAAAATGAAATATCCTTATAGAAAAGACAAGCTAAAAAAATGTCACAAAAAAATTTCGGAACTTTCTTAGTATACGCGATAGTTTAAATATTAGTTAAAAATAGCCTACTATAAATCGCAGAGATCAACGGTTACAGACGAGTTTATAACTTGCAGGTGGAGTCGCCGTTAGCCAATCTCCTCCTTGGAACTCACCCCCACTGAGTAGTGACCCCATCTACTTCCATATTGTTCCTGCAAACGGGGGCATAAACTATAAAAACGCCGAAATTTCTGTTTATATAAAGTATTACAATAACTATCTTTCAAATAAAGTTGTCCGTACACCGGAATTTCCGCACCCACCACAATACACCGCACCGCACCGCACCGCACCGCACAGCACAGCACCGCACCGCACCGCACCGCAAACAGTACTATTTATACACCACCAATCATTTTCTTCGTACTGCACTTATGTCACATACACTCATCTCACCGGAATATTAGAATTGTGTGCCACACCGAAAAGCACTGCACCAAAATGAGCCACCAACCACAACACCACCACCACCGCACTCTGTGCGTCAGCAAACCCAACCCTACTATCAAAGCATTCAGACACAAATCCCACTATATACTTAGCGATATATTTCACATCCGAAGTGAAATCCATTTGCCTAACTATTTTCACGGATGTCTTCTAAATGTCAGAGAGAGAGAGAGAGAGAGAGAGAGAGAGAGAGAGAGAGAGAGAGAGAGAGAGAGAGAGAGAGAGAGAGAGAGAGAGAGAGAGAGAGAGAGAGAGAGCGAGAGATAGTTTAGAGGAAAGACTAGGATGAAAATGGAGGAGAGAGAGAGAGAGAGAGAGAGAGAGAGAGAGAGAGAGAGAGAGAGAGAGAGAGAGAGAGAGAGAGAGAGAGAGAGAGAGAGAGAGAGAGAGAGAGATTCGTCAGTAGTATAAATCCATTTTTTTTTCAATATACATTTTTTGTAGTGCAACCAACCAACTCAAAATACCATTTTATAAGAATGAGAAAAACCTTTTTACGAATGTTTAAATCTTATAAAAAAAAAAATCTTTTAATATATGAATATTTTAAAAATCTTTTAACATTTTGATATTTTAGAAATTTTTAATATTTTAATAT
>JABUQX010007223.1:40000-52500 GCA_015478945.1 Trachelipus rathkii | reverse complement strand
CCTTTTGTGATGTCTTAACCTTGTTTAACCGTCGCGTTTCCCGCCCGCGTGAACCTTTGGTTCGAATCCTCAGCACCCGCAGGTGCGAACCGCAAGCCACCCGCGTTTCTGCAGCCGCGTGCCCGCCCGCCGCGTTTCCCATCCCACCTGAACACATCCCTCCTTTTACCCCGTCCACCCGTACCCGTCCAGCCACCCAGCTACAACCACACACCACACACACACACCCACACACACACACACAGCACACACACACACACACACACCTGTGCCCACGTGGTCATGCCACGATTTTCCACCGTCATTTACATCTACACTTAAACTTCCTTAACACCTCAAGCCTTATCGTCTTCACCGTTTCGCGTTCTTTCCGTTCATAAATCAAAATATATAGCCACCGAAAGGATACGAACCCTTACCACGCGGTCAACTTTATGCCCTTTAGTCCCCAGGACCAAACGTGAGATCTGGTAATGAGATATTTTGAAATCAGGTCAATTTAACCGAGTCCGTGAATTCCCTATAATAATTATAATAATAATAATAACTATAATAATAATAATAATAATAATAAATATATAATAATAATAATAATAATAATAATAATAATAATAATAATAATAATAATAATAATAATAATAATAATAATAATAATAATAATAATAATAATTTATATATATATAAATATATATATATATAAATTATATAATATATATATATAATATATATTATATATTATATATATATATATGTTTATATATATATTATATAATAATATATTATATATATATAAGATATATATATATATATAATATATATATATATATTACTAATTATATATATAGAGGGGGAGAGAAAGGTGAGTGGAGAGAGAGAGAAGAGAGAGAAAGAGAAGAGAGAGAAGAGAGAGAGAGCAGAGAGAGAGAGAGAAAGAAGAGAGAGAAGAGAGAGAGAAGAGGAGAGACATTTCGTTTTACGAGCACATTTCGAAGTAGTTACAATTTTAGATGTGTTTGAGACATTGAAATTTTTTATTTGAATCATTTTTAATTGAATTTAATTATTTGAATTAATTAATTATTTGCGTATTTTATTATTTTTATTTATTTTTTGTAAACATCTCTCATCCTGAGAATCGCCACGTGAAACGAAATCTTTGAATCGCCCCCCCCCCCCCCCCCCCCCCCCCAAAAAGAAAAAAGCAAGGGGAGGAGGGCAGCACGCCCCCCCAAACAAATTTCGAAAATTTTATTCATTTATTTGAAATATTTTATTCATTTTTATTTGAATTATTTTAATTATTTATTATTTTTAATTATTTTAATTGATTTACTTAAACGTAATTATTTCATAGTTTTAATTGTATTTTTTGGAATTACAGCGCGTTGTTGATAAGTAAACACTTTCTTTTTACTGTCCATTCAACCATAAACCAGACATGTGAAAACGCGCGCATCTACAAAAGCGAGAGAGAGAGAGAAGTTTGAGAGAGAGAGAGACGAGAAGAGAGAGAAGAGAGACGAGAGAGAAGAGAAGAGAGAGAGAGAGAGAGAGAGAGAGAGAGAGGCAGTATATAATATATATATATATAAATATATATATATATATATATATAAATTATATATATATTATATTATATATATAGTATATATATATATAATATTAAGCCTTGTTGACCGATGATATTCAGCCTTGGCCTGCGATACCGTATACCCAGCTACAACTGCACCTAACCTAACCTAACCTAACATAACCTAACCTAACTAACTAAACCTTAACCAACCTAACCTAACCTAACCTAACCTAACCTAACCTAACCTAACCAAACTAAAACCTAACCTAACCTAACCTAACCTAACCTAACCTAACCTAACCTAAACCTAACCTAACCTAACCTACAACCTAGCGTACACTTACACTTACATTTGACACTTATACACACATAAACACACGACCAACCCTTTGCGTCTTCCATGGGTCAATTTTAGCCCCCCCCTAATTTTAGGCACTTAAACATTTTATTAAAAACATTTTCGCGTACCTAAAACTGTAACTCATTACAAATCTTGTTACTTAGTACGTTTTTTAATTTATAAATTTTTAAAAATTGCAGTGTAAGAAGAAAAAAAACCAGAGTTGCCTGATATATAAACATTTTATTTTACTACAATTGAACGAAAATTTTATTAAAACATATACTTTACCAGACCTTAAAGCAGTAAATCAGTTAAAATCAATAGAGGTGTTACCTAAACACCTAGGGGATTAGTATGCTTTTGTTTAACTGCTTTTACTGCTTAACTCATGTTTTACTGCGTTAACTCATATGTTTTACTGCTTTAGCTTATATGTTTTACTGCTTTAACTCACATATTTATAACATTACATACCTTAAAGCAGTAAATGAGTAAATCAATAGAGGTGGTACCTAACACCTAAGGGATTAGTATGCTTTGTTTTACTGCTTTACTGCTTTAACTTTCTGCTTTAACTGCTTTAACTTTCTAGCTTGACTGCTTTAATCATATTACTTACATACGCTTAAAGCAGTAAATCAGTAATATCAAATAGAGGGTTACCTAACACCCTAAGGTATTAGTATGGCTTTTGTTTTACTGCCTTTACCTGCTTTAACTTTCTGCTTTACTGCTTTAACTTTCGCTTACTGCTTTAACTTTCTGTTTACTGCTTTAAACTTTCTGCTTTACTGGCTTAACTTTCTGCTTTACTGCTTTAATTTCTGCTTAACTGCTTTAACTCATATGTTTACTGTTTTAACTCATATATTTATTAACATTATGTTTTTATTGTTTTAATACTTTTATTTATTTTATTATTATTATGTATGTTATTATTTATTTTTATTATTTCTATTATTTTTATTATTTTATTTATTTTTATACTTAGGTGTTATTTACTTGCATGTGCTATTGTTATATTTAGAACACACATTCACACAAAACTTATACACACATTCACTATGACACTATACCACACAGTACTATGACACCTACATTTACCCATAGACACTTACATTACACTTAACACTTATACACACACACACACACACACACATTCCACTATTGACACTTAACACACAATTCACTATGACACTTTACATACCCAGACACTTACAACACTCACACACATTTCACACACAAGTTTACTTACACTCTCAGCACGATTTACTTACACACTGCAGATTTACCTACACTCACACACCAGATTACTTACACACACAGATTTACTATACACACACACACACACACAACACTCACTTACACATATAACGTATATTTATTAAAACATTGTTTTAATTAACACGACATTTATATTACTCATCAAAATATAACTAGAATTATTTCAAAGTTTCTTAAAACTTCTATGATAAATCAATCATTATCTTTTAACAAAGAATTTATTAAACTGTTAATACTTTTTGTTTATAAATTTATAACTATCAAAGTTTTAAAAATAACTTTTACTAAATTTTATGAAATTTAAAACCATATATTTTACGTACCTTAAAGCAATAAATCAGTAAGGGTCAGCCCCTATCACCCCTCTACACCAAGCTATGCCACGTTGTTTTGTTCTATTGACTTACTGCTTACATCATCTTACCATGTAATAAGTATAAAAAAAAAAAAATAAGTTCTTCTCTGCAAACATAACATGTATTTTTACTTAAAAAATCTTCAAGTTCTTATTTAAAAATAACAATTATTCACTTACTATTATATTATGCACTCGATGTTAACTAAAAATATTTTCAAATTTTTAAATAATTTCGGTTTTTCTTTATTAATTATTATTATTATCTATACATACAATCCATCACGAGAAAACACAACAACCCGCACTCCTTACAGATACGAAACACCTCTCTCTGTAAAATGTGTTTAAATAACTACTTTATGATCCCGGGCGATTTTGAAGCCTAATTCCAGGTCAAAATATATTTCAAACTGACCTTTCTCTTAAATTGTGGTGCAATAACTACGTTAGCCTAAATTTAGGCCTAAATTAGGATAATCCTTTTTGTAGACGGGTTAATTTAATCCTAATACCAGGTCAAAAGGTAATTCCAGTATAGACAAGAATCATGTTATTTATTATTTTTATAAAATATATTTTCAAACTGAAACATGCTGGATCGGTAAGATCCTTTACATTGAGGAATAATTATTAATTTCACTAGAATAGATAATAATTAATTCACTAGTTCATAAGCTAACCACCAGGGCTCAGCATGAGCCCCACCTGCAAAGTCAGCCAACCCCGCACCCGCTGGCGCGTCCCGGCCGCGTCCCCGCCCGCCGCGACACGTGCGCCCGCAGGCGCAATATTTCCGCTGGTTCGAATCCACCGCTGTGCGCGTGCCGCAGGCGCAATATTTTCCGCCCGTTCCCGCCCCGCCGCGTGCGCCCGCAGGCGCAAATATTCCGCGTTCCGCCCGGCCGCGTGCGTCACAGGCGCTTTTATTTTAGAACACACATTACACACACACACGCAACATACACACACACAGCACACACCACACACACCCACATGCACATCACTTACACATAAACGTATTAATTTATAAAACATTTTATTTTTATTTATTATTATTACTTATTATTATTTCTTCATGGCTATTGTTATTATTATTTAGAACACCACACACACACACATACACACAACACACACACACCCACACCACACACACACACACACACAACACACACACACACATACACACTTACACTTACGCGCACCCTCCCACTCGATATTTGATGCCTCAACTTTGATGCCTCACTTTTGATGTCTCAACTTTGATGCCTCAGCATTGATGCCCCAACTTTGATGCTCCATCATAAATGCCGCAGCATTGATGCCTCAACTTTGATGCCTCAGCTTTGAAGGTTCATCTTTGATTACTCATCTTTGATGACGTCGCTTTGGTACCTCAGCTTTGGTGGCTCATCTTTGATGAAATCATCTTTGATGCGTCATCTTTGATACCCTACTATTTGTTTTAAATATATGTATATTTTACTTAAAATAAAATATTTGATTTGTATACTCTTCATTACCAGTTTTATTTGGGTTGCCATTTATTAATTTAAAACGTAACATGACTGTAAAGTCATAGAATGTGTAATGTATAAAGGTAATAAAGATAAAAAACTGTAGGTGTCCTCATACCGCAGTGTATTAAGCGCAAGTTCTTCAGGTGTTATTGTATGATGAAGGTATGAAACCTTAACATACAGAGGTTCACGTTACCAATAGGGATGGGGAGTTCTCTGGTAATTAGTACTTAAAGGACCGGAAACCCGGGTTACTCCGGTTGACATACGCTCACATCCACGTTCGGGCTATGAAGATACCTTTTATTTCGGGCTGCGGATTCGAACCACCGGTTCAGGGGGCGGAACGCGGGAAATATTGCGCCTGGCGGCGCGCACGCGGGCGCGCGGGGAACTGCGGAAGATATTGCGCCTGCGGGCAGCACGCGGCGGCGGGACGCGGCGGGACGCGCCAGCGGGTGCGGGTTGGCTGCCTTTGCGGTTGGGGCTCATGCTGAGCCCTGTTGGTTAGCTTATGAACTAGGGAAAACTACTCCGACCAATCACAAGTAAGGGAAACATTTCCTTCTTACCTGCTTAAAGGATCTTACCGATCCAGCATGTTTCAGTTTGAAATTTATTTATAAAAAAATAATAACAATGATTCTTGTCTGTACTGGAATTACCTTTTGACCTGGATAGGATTAAATTAGCCCGTCTACAAAAGGGCTTATCCTAAATTTAGCCTAAATTTAGGCCCTAACGTTAGTTATTGCACCAGCATTTTACAGAAAAAAGCAGTTTGAAATATATTTTTGACCTGCGAATAGGCTTAAAATCGCCCGGATACAAAAAAGATTATCCTACAACACATCATTTTACAGAAGAGGTCAGTTTGTATCTGTAAGGAGTGCGGGTGGTTGTGTTTTCTCGTGATGGATTGTCAATTTACATAGATAATAATAATAATAATAAAGAAAAAACAGAAATTTTTAAAAAACTTTGAAATATTTTAGTTAACATCGAGTGAAATAATATAAATGTGAAGTGAATAATTGTTATTTTTAAATAAACTTAGAAAGATTTTAATAAAATACATGTTATGGTAGCAGAGAAGAACTTATTTGTTATTTTATTAATAAAATACATTAAAATGATGTAAAGCAGTAAGTCATTAGAACAAAAAACTGCATAGCTTGTCTGTAGAGGGGTGCTAGGCTGACCTTACTGCATTTATTGCTTAAGGTACGTAAAATATATGGTTTTAAATAAATTTTATAAAATTTTAGTAAAAGTATTTTAAAACTTGATAGTTATGAAATGTATAAACAAAAAGTATTAACAGTTAATAATAAAATTCTTTGTTACAATAATCTGGCCAGGTCTTCATTCTAAAAGTAAGAAACTTTGAAATAATTTTAGTTATTATTGAATGAGTAATATAAATGTACGTGCTTAATTAAAACAAAATGTTTTAATAATTATACGTTAAATGTGTAAGTGAGTGTGTGTTGTGTTGTGTGTATAAGTAAATGCTGTGCTGTGTAAGTAAATCTGGGCTGTGTCCGAGTGTAGCGTAAATCTCGTGTGTAGTAAACTGTGTGAGAGTGTAATAAATCTGTGTGTGACTGTGTGTGAGTGTAATGTAATTGTCTATGGGTAAATGTAAGTGTCATAGTGAAGGTGTGTATAAGTGTCATAGTATAAGTAGCCTAGCGGGTATGTGTGTGTGTATAAGTGTAGGTAATGTTAGTGTCTATGGGTAAATGTATGTCATAGTGAATGTGTGTATAAGTGTCATAGTGAATGTGTGTATAAGTGTCATAGTGATGTGTGTTCTAAATAATAATAACAAATAGGCATGAAGTAAAAACACTAAGTATAAAAAAAAAAAAATAAAATAATAAAAATAATAAGAAATAATAAAAAAATAATAAGAAATAAATAAAAATTAATAATAAAATAAATAAAAATATAAAACAAAATAAAAACATAATGTTAAAAATATATGAGTTAAACAGTTAAAACATATTGAGTTAAAGCAGTGTAAAGCAGCAAAGTTAAAGCAGTAGCAGAAAGATTAAAGCAGTTAAAGCAGAAAGTTTAAAGGCAGTAAAGCCAGAAAAGTTAAAGCAGTAAAGCAGAAAGTCAAAGCAGTAAAAAGCAGAAAATTAAAGCAGTAAAGCAGTAAAACAAAAGCATTACTAATCCCTTAGGTGTTAGGTAAAACACCTCTATTGATTACTGATTTACTGCTTAAGGTATGTAATGTAGAAAGTTAAGACAGTAAAGCAGAAAGTTAAACAGTAAAGCAGAAGTTAAAGGCAGTAAAGCAGAAAGTAAAGCAGTAAAAGAGAAAGTTAAAGCAGTAAAGCAGAAATTTAAAAGAAGTAAAGCAGTAAAACAAAAGAGGTGTTACCTAACTGTTAGGTAACACCCCTATTGATTTACTGATTTACTGCTTTTAAGGGTTATGTAATGTATATGAGTTAAAGCAGTTAAAGCAGAAAGTTAAAGCAGTAAAACATGAGTTAAAGCAGTAAAAGCAGTAAAAACAAACGCATACTAATCCCTTAAGTGTGTGTTAGGTAACACCTCTATTTATTTACTGATTTACTGCTTAAGTATTGTAATGTAATAAATATCTGGGTTAAAGCAGTAAAACATATAAGCTAAAGCAGTTAAAAACATGAGTTAAAGCAGTAAAACATGAGTTAAAGCAGTAAAACAGTAAAACAAAAGCATACTAATCCCCCCTTAGTGTTAGGTAACACCTCTATTGATTTACTGATTTACTGCTTTAAGGTCTGTAAAGTATATGTTTTTTAATAAAATTTCGTACAATTGGTAGTAAAATAAATGTTTATATATCAGCCACTCTGGTTTTTTTTTCTTCTTACATGTTACAATTTTTAAAAAATTTTATTAAATTTAAAAAGACTAAGTAAAAAGATGTCTGTAATGAGTTACAGTTTTTAGGTCGCGAAATGTTTTTAATAAAAATGTTAAGTGCCTAAAATTAGGGGGGCTAAAAGACCCATGGAAGGACCAAAGGGTTGGTCGTGTGTTTATACGTGTGTATAAGTGTAAATGTAAGTGTAAGTGTACGCTAGGTGTAGGTTAGGTTAGGTAGGTTAGGTTAGGTTAGTTAGGTTAGTTAGGTTAGGGTTAGGTAGGTTAGTTTAGTTAGGTTAGGTTAGTTAGGAGTAGGTTAAGGTTAGGTTAGGTAGTCAGGTTAGGGTTAGGTTAGTTTAGCTTATTGTTAGGTTAGGTTAGTTAGGTTAAGTGTAGGCTGGGTATAGGGTATCCGGCAAGGCCAAGGCCGAAATATCATGGTCAAACAAGGTTAATATATATATAGTATATATAATTATATATATATATTATATATATATATATATATATATATATATATATATATATATATATATATATATATATAATATACTGCCTCTCTCTCTCTCGTTCCTCTCTCTCTCTCTCTACTCTTTCTCTTCTCTCTCTCTCTCTCTCTCTCTCTCACTCTCCTCTCTCTCTCGCTTGTAGATGCGCGACAGCATGTCTGGTTTATGGCTTGACTGGAACAGTAAAAAGAAACGTGTTACTTATCACACGCGCTGTAATTCCAAAAATAAAATTAAAGATAATGAAAATAATTACGTTACGCAAATAATTAAAATAATTAAAAAATAATAAAAAAATTAAAAATAATTCAAATAAAAAGAATTAAAATAATTCAAATAAAATGAATAAAAATTTTCGAAATTAGAGAGAATAATAGCACGGCCGTCTGCCACGTGCTTTTACGGTTCGAATTCAAAGATTTCGTTTCACGTGGCGATTCTCAGGATGAGAGATGTTATAACAAAAAATAAAATAAAAATAATAAAAATACGCAAATAATTAATTAATTCAAATAATTAAAATTCAATTAAAAAATGATTCAAATAAAAAATTTTCAACGTCTCAAACACATCTAAAATTGTAACTACTTCGAAATGTGCCGTAAACGAAACTGTCTCTCTCTCTCTCTTCGAAGTATCTCGGATCTCTCTCTCTCTTTGTCTCTATAGCCCCCTCCCGGTCTTCTCTCTCTCTCTCTCTCTCTTTCTTTGGTTTCCTTATATATTATATATATATATATATATATATATATATATATATATATATATATATATATATATATATATATATATATAATATATATATATAAATATAGTATATATATAATATATATAATTATTATTTATTATTATTATTATATTATTATATTATATATTATTATTATATTATTATTATTATTAATTATTATATATTATTATTATTATAATTAATTATTATTATTATGTATAATTATTATAGGGAATTCACGGACTCGGTTAAATTGACCTGATTTCAAAATATCTCATTACCAGATCTCACGTTTGGTCCTGGGGACTAAAGGGCATAAAGTTGACCGCGTGGTAAGGGTTCGTATCCTTTCGGTGGCTATATATTTTGATTTATGAACGGAAAGAACGCGAAACGGTGAAGACGATAAGGCTTGAGGTGTTAAGGAAGTTTAAGTGTAGATGTAAATGACGGTGGAAAATCGTGGCATTAATGAACAGGATGTGTGTGTGTGTGTGTGTGTGTGTGTGTAGGGTGTGTGTGTGTGTGTGTTGTGTGATGAGCTGCGGTGCTGGACGGGTACGGTGGACGGGGTACAAGGAGGGTGTGACACAAGCGTGCGATGCGAACCAACGATCAGTGGGATGGAAAACAACACGCGGCTGGGCATTGCAGGGTCGCACCTGCGGTGCTGAGGATTCGAACCAAAGGTTCACGCGGGCGGGAAACGCGACGGTTTAAACAAGGTTAAGACATCAAAAAAGGGCTATGCCCCTAAAGGACACACAAAAATTACCGTGCGGCAAAAAATGACCATGGATTGAAAAAAATTTAGGGCGGGCCGTACGTACAACGGTTGCTTAACGCAACCGTTTGGCGCAAACCTTCTTCGAAGGGTTTGCCAAAAAATTAGGGTTGGCCAAAAAATTAGGGTTCTCAAAAAAAATACCGTGGGTCAAAAATAAGACCCATGGAAGACGCAAAAGGTAAAGGCCCAAAAAGGAAAAGGCCCAAAAAGGTCAAAAAAGGTAAAAAATGGGCTCAAAAAAAGCCTCAGGTACGTTCCTGGGACGCTGTGGTCAAAATGACCAACACGTCCAATATAGCCCTTAATAATAATAATAATAATAATAATAATAATAATAATAATAATAATAATAATAATATAATAATAATAATAATAATAATAATAATAATAATAATAATAATAAAAGTCAAGGAATTAATCTTTATTCAAAGATTGAAGTCCCGTGGATTTTATCATGCTTAATCTAGTGCTCATATAAACAGATGTATTCCCTCGAATATATCATATATAATATATATATATATATATATATATAATTATATATAATATATATATATATAATATATAATATATATAGATATTATATATATATATATATATACTAGTATATATATATATATATATATATATATATATATATATATATATATATATGAAGTGGTCAAAAAAAGATAGAATTAAAAAGAAAAGAAATTGTGCTGTTGCATTATTTGGAATTACTGTAATTATTACCATACTGTTAAATGTTGACAGTCAAAACTATAATTTTATCTCCTTTATTGCACGATTGGTTTCAAGAGGGTGGACCATTTTTATACCTTAGGGTAGGTAATTTTTTGCCATTTATATAGGTTGGCTTTTTCTTTATTATTTAACTCTGGTAATTCCTAAGACATTTTCAAGTATTTTGATGTTAAGCACATTGTAAGGTACTATTTAAGCATTTAAATTTCTCTTCTAAAATAATATTTCATCAAAAATTTTAATTAATGTCAAAGTTTTGAATCAATATCGCTGAAAATGTCATTTTTTGGGGTGATTTTAGAGGCGAATGCATTTATTTA
This sequence comes from Trachelipus rathkii, assembly GCA_015478945.1. Lineage (NCBI taxonomy): Eukaryota > Metazoa > Arthropoda > Malacostraca > Isopoda > Trachelipodidae > Trachelipus > Trachelipus rathkii. The sequence continues at coordinate 41,464 of JABUQX010007223.1, read as the reverse complement.
AAATTTTCAATATTATTTGAACTAACATCTATATAATAGTTTAATATATAAAAAACAAAATGAACTTAAGTCTTGTGACTTTTTCTAAAGGAAGTTTCAAAAATGATGAAAATAATAATAATAAATAATAATAATAATAATAATAATAATAATAATAATAATAATAATAATAATAATAATAATAATAATAATAATAATAATAATAATAATAATAATAATAATAATAATAATAATAATAATAATAAAGGCCAAATTTATCCATTCAGTGAATGCTATCCGGTTTGCGAAAGTGAATTTGTGATAATTTTAATAATATATGTGCGAAGCTAATGCAAATAAAAGAGTAATCGTCATATTTGGAGTGTTCAAAATTCATTTACCGAGCCTTTTCTTTCTTTAATCGTTTGTTTTCTCTGTCAAATGAGGCAATATTAATGCTAACGGATAATATATAAAAAAATTACCATACAGGGATGCGTTGTAAGTAAAATAATAAGTTATCACTTTTCTAAACAATATCAAAAGGATGTACAAAATAAATATTGGTTGTCTGTTTTGTTTTTCAGAAAAAAAATAGATTTACATTTTTCCAAGATTTTCAGAAAAAAAAAATTACCAAAAGCAAAGCAAATGATATTGTTTAGAAGATGGAATAAACAAACCTTAACTTTATTTAGAACCAGGGCTGCAGAACCACGGAATTGATAAATGTTTGGGGATCGGAACCAGAACATTAGTCGCATGATCGAAAGCATGATCGACTATAGTCGGATCTAAAATTCTGCTGGAGTTGGAATCGAAATTTGAGTCAGTAAACTTTGAACTTTGATCGACTCTGATTCCTAAAATTTCTCCTCGACTCCGGCTCCGGCTCAGATCCTCAAAATTTCGCCTCCAGCTCCGGCTCCGGCTCAGAGCTCGGCTTCGGTCCCAAAGATTTCGACTCCAGCTCCGGCTCAACTCAACCCAAAACCTTACGGCTCCGTGGCCGGCTCCGGCTCCGGCTCCACGGCTCCGCAGGCCCTGGTTTTCAGGACGAATTTGACCTTGGCGCTAAGGGGCAACACCTTAGGGGTGACCTACGATCACCAAAACTCATCTGGGATCAGTTTATCATCTAAATAGAACATATACCAAGTTTTAAAACGTACGATGACTCTAACCCATATAGATATATATCGGACTCAGAACCGGATGCGAAGAAGAAACCTCCGGCGGAATCCAAAGTAGGAGGGCGTAAAAAAACGATCCCTTACAGGATCGTTTTTCGACTCAGATTCAATTTCCTTCGATGCATTTTAAATATTCAAATAATAATACTTCAAATTGTTATAATAATAATGGGTATGTGTAGGTGTATTATATTGCTGTGTGTCTGTCGCTCTGTCGCTCTGCCAAACGCTCGTTAGGCCTAAGCTCATCCACTCAGAAGCTGCCAACGCGCGTAAGCCAGATCGCCATGGC